>JARHVA010003623.1:1062500-1175000 GCA_037957365.1 Torreya grandis | reverse complement strand
TGTGTGTGTGTGTGTGTGTGTGTGTGTGTTATTTTTATTTCATGTCTCATTTAGTAATTATGTGGCACTAATTTTAGTTTCTTCATTTTTGTACTAAATTGGCATGGCTAATGTAGTACTATTTTTTATTTAGATTATTATACTACATCAATCTAAATCAAGCCTATACGAATAGTTTATAGGTCACTTTTATGATTTTCATAGATATATAGGGCTCCATAATATAATTTATTTATAATAAACAAACATCATTTTTATCTTATTGTGCATGAAAACATATTTTTATTAGAAGAAAAGGAATTAGAGAAAATGAGCTTCCTCTTATGGATGTCTAGTATTTTCTTAATATATTTTAAGTTAAATATAAAAATAAACCAAATACAATCCCCTAAGTATTTGGAGTTACCAATTAAGTTCACTTAGGTCTTCATATTTTCTATTTTAGCTTTTGCCTACAAAATTTCTTATAAAGTGCCATTTGAACCAAGTTAGAGATTGATGAACCAACAAATCAATGCAATGTAATAACTTTTATCTATATATTTTTTATTTAATTTTTTTTACATGTTTATACTAGATTATTATGTTTTTTTCTTCGTATACATGCTTATCTTAGCTTACACTTTTTATTATATGTTATTTTTGCATGCCAATATATCCTAGTGTCAATACCTCTTGGTTACAACCTTTAGTTTAGATACCTTTTGGTGACCACCTAATGGCATTTATCATTATTTAGTTTAGATTCTAACCATATTAAATCTAGGTTGCCATTTTTCTCTAGTTTTTACATGAAGTTTCATTGTTATATCATTTATATTCCCATTTAAAAATATCTCTTCCTTTTAGTCTCTACCCACTTTCCAACATGGATTCTTATATGTAGTTGATCCTAGCATGGTCATCTCTCTTTCCTATCTTCTAGGATATTTATATTTGTTACCCTATTTACCCAACATATATATTACGTGAATAGCATGAAGGATGAATGTGAGGTTATGTTATTAAATTTTTTTGCATCACATTTTTTAGAATTATATATGGATAATCATAAATCTTAATAACTCTCATATTTTACCTAGAAAATCTATATAACTACATGTATGTTTTTTTAGTTTCTTAACATGATGGAGATGAAATATTTTGTGACACATGGTTTTCAAATAGAGAGATAGAAATAGAATTTCTATCAACATTATTAGCCTTTTAAGAATATGTAAAGTCTTTCTATAGTGACACAACCTCAAAATAAATACATTTGATAGAGTTGTAAGTACAATAAATCAATTTCAATGTTAGAGGAAATATAAGTCCCCTATAACAAATGTATTTTTTTAATGAATTAGTTAAATGATTTATAAATTGATTCATAGAATTTTTGAATCCTAACATTTAATCATTAAAAAGTTCATATTTTCCTTTGTGAAGAGAGGGAAGGCACTCAAATGTAACCTTTAGTCCCTTATTTTGAATCTATTTTAGTAAAAATGTTTCTTCTAACTCAAGATATGTATACAAAGATACAATAGGAAGATGATGGAACTAATCTAAAGCTTGACTAAGATTTTAGAAATTATTTTAAGCAAAAAAAATTCATGAGTATTATATTTCACAATAGAAGCCATAAAGTATTTAAGGTAGAAATAAATATCACCACTCCTATCAAAAAAATAAAATTTAGGTATTTTGAATTCATGAGGCAATGGTGAGCTGAGGATTTCACACAATATGGTATTTTTATGTATAACATTAGAATCAACCTAAGCATATTATTCATTAATTTATAAATAAATATGATTTAATTTTTATTTCAAGT
Organism: Torreya grandis; assembly: GCA_037957365.1. NCBI lineage: Eukaryota > Viridiplantae > Streptophyta > Pinopsida > Cupressales > Taxaceae > Torreya > Torreya grandis. The sequence continues at coordinate 1,173,184 of JARHVA010003623.1, read as the reverse complement.
TACACATATCATGCATAGAACTAAAATATATTTTAAACGTATACTAATATCCATAAGGGTGTTTTACTCATTTCGTATCTAAGAGATATTAAATATTATATAATTAGGGAAAATAAAATATATGGAAATAATGTACTAATTTTAATTTAAATTGATATTTAGAAATTGAATTATTTCAATTTATAATTTAAAAATCAAGAAGGAAATAATGTACTTCATTAATTTTGGTTGTTCGTCACTCACATAATGTGTCTCTATACTTGTAAATGCAATGTGACTACTTCAATAGCTGTCAAACCTAAAATAGAGGTTGAATACCTCTCTAGATGTTTCTATTGTTTACCAACAATATCCATGTTCACTATACGGGTGTGTAAATCTTAAGACCCTTTTACTTATGAAATTTATCTGTTCCTATGTGTGATCATGCCTTTTGTCCTATATGATAATTTTTGTTAGGTATATTTCTTATAAACCCTAATTGTGCTTGATTGACCACAAGATTACCTTAAAAATGGGTTAGTATTTTGGGTTTGATATCCTAACCATTCCCCACTAAATGGTTGAGTTTTTAGTATGGTCCAATATGCTTAAGAGGGATCAAAAGGCATGTAGTTCTCCTATTTATGTGTATGTTCTCAAAAATATAGAATACAATGCAAAAAAATTATCTTTGACACTTAGCACCATGAAACATTGACTATTGTGTATTAAGAAATAATTTATCCGCCCTTTATGGCTATCTTGTCCCCATTTATACCTTTTATGATTTATTTTATTTTATACCATATTTTTTCCTCATGTCATTTGAACCTAATCTATCCCTCCATTTATGACTATTTGGCACATATTATATTTTTTATTTATTTATTTAGGTATTCTAGACCTAATTTAACCCTCAATTAATGGTTTTATATATTTCATTCTTTTACCATCCCTTCTGAGACTTCTACATAATTTAATTTTTTAACTCCCCTGCGTACACCTATATTGATTTTAACCCATTTTTATCCATGTATAATAATGGTTTTAAAATTTAATTTTTTTCATAAACCATGATAAATACTAATGTATTTACATTCAATTTCATTAATGAAACAACATGTCAAGGTATGCATGTATTAATTTCAATTAATTAATCTCATTTTAAATCCTTCTATATTTTGTGTTTCTATTTTAATTTTCAATAGTATCATTTTGAATTATATTATTATTATTATTATTATTACATGTGATGATTTTTGGGTGGGCCATTTGTATACACCTATATTTTTTAATTACTAATAATTTCTTGTACAAGACTCTCAGGGCATCTTTCTCCCAAAGTGCATGTCATAACGAATGCACTAGTATCAAGGTTATGATAGATCATGGTACTTTACAAGATATATTTTTTTATTATGATCACCCATTATACCTTTTTACACTCATTTTATTGATATTTTATCATAATAGCATTTTTTTCTATTTTCCTACTTCTAGCCTCTTCTACCTAGTTTCAAGTTTCCTCCTGAGTAACTTGATCTAGATCAAGGTAGTCATGTTATGTCTCTTATATTTATAATAATATCAATAATTATAAATGTAGTTTTTTTAATCTATTTCTTCATTTAATAATTAAATTTTCATTTATTTTATTATTTTTCCTTCTTGTACTAACTCACCATGGTTAATGGAATACTATTTTTTATTCAACTTATTATACTACATCAATCTGAATAAAGTATATCAGCATATTTTATAGCTCATTTTTATGATGTACATATATATATATATATATATATATATATATATATATATATATATATATATATATATATATATATATATATATATATATATATAGTTCTCCCTTATCTAATTTTTATAATAAATAAACATCATTATTCTCTTCTTGTGTATGAAAACCTATTTTTATTAGAAAAAATTGAATCTGAATAAAGGAGCTTACTCTTATAGAGGTATAGTCTTTGCTCAAAATGTTTAAAGTTAAATAGAAAAATAAACCAAAGATGTTCTACTAAGTCTTTGGATTCCCCAATTAAGGTCACATAGATCTTCATATTTTTTATTTTATCCTTCACTTAAACATATCTCAAAAAGTGCCAACTAAACCAAGTGGGAGATTGATGAACTAACAATTCAATCCAATGTAAGAATTATTATCTCTATACTATTTATTTAATTTTATTTACATTCATATACTATAGCATTATGTTGTTATCTTCTTCTAAATGCTTATTTTAGATTATTATTTTTATTATATGTTATCTTTGCATGCTAGTATATCCTAGTGTCAATACCTCTTGGTTAAAAACTTTAGTTTAGATACATTTTGGTGACCACCTAATGGAATTTATCATTCTTTAGTTTAGTTTATAACCATCTTAAATCTAGGTTACCATTTTTTGTCAGTTACTTACATGAAGTTTCCTTATTATATCCTTGATATTTACCTTTAAAAATAGCTCTTCCTTTTAGTCTCTACCCACTTTAAAACATGGATTATTATATGTAGTTGTTCTTATTATGGTCTTCTCTCTTTCATATATTAAAAGATATTTATATTTTTGACCCTATTTACCCAACATATAGATTACATGAATATTATTAAGGGTTAATTTGAGGTAATGTGATTAAATTTATTTGTATCACATTTTTTAGACTTATACTTGGATAATCATAAAGATTAATAAATCCCATGTTTTACCTAGTAAATGTATAGGACTAAATGTAGGTTGTTTTTAATTATTAACATGATGGAGATGAAATATTTTGAGACACATGGATTTCAAATAGAGAGATAGAAGTATGAGTTTTATCAACATGATTAACCTTTTAATAATATGCAAACTCCCTTTATAGTGACACAACCTCATGAAAAATACATTTGAAGAGTTGTAAGTATGATAAATCAATTTATATTTGAGAGGAGATATAAGTCCCCTATAAAAATGTACTTTTTTTAATAAATTCATTAATTGATAATTAAATTGATTCATATAATTTTTGAATCGTAACATGTAATCATTAACAAGTTCATATTTTCCTTGGTGAAGAGAGGGAATACACTCAAATGTAACCTTTGATCTCTTATTTTGAATGTATTTTACTGAAAAGGTTTCTTCCAAATTAAGACATGTATAAAAAGATCCAATAAGAAGATAATGAAACCAATCTAAATCTTAACTAATTAATCTTTAAGAATTTTTTTAAGATTTTTTTTTTCATTAGTATTAAATTTTTCAATAGAAGACATAAAGTATTCAAGGTGAAAATAAGGATGGCACACACTATGGTATTTTTGTATATATCATTAGAATTAACCTAAGCATATTATTCATTAATTTCTAAATAAATATGGTTTAATTTTGATTTCAAGTTACTCGTATCATGCATAAAACTTAAATATATATTTAATGTATGTTAATTTATTAAGGGTGTTTTACTCATTTTGGATCTAAGATATATTAAATATTATAGAATTAGGGCTACTCAAAATTTTTAAAATATGGAAATAATGTATTAATTTGAAATTAAATTGATATTTAAATATTTAATGTTTAATTTAAAATTGACAAATCAAGAGGGAGATAATGAACTTGGATTATTTTGGTTTTTGGTCACTCACATAATGTGTATCTATATATGGAAATTCTTCGTAACTACTTTGTTGGAAGATCAAACCTAAAATAGAGGTTAAAGACCTCTCTAGATGTATCTATAGGTTACCAACAATATCCATGTGAATTATGCAGGTTTATAACTTTTGAGACCCTTTCACCTATGAAATTTATTTGTTCCTACATGTGAAAATGCCTTTTGTCCTATGCGATAATATTTTTTTCCTTTTCTTTCTTCCAAATCCTAATTATGTTTGATCTATCACAAGATGCCCTTAAAAATAGGTTAATATTTTGGGTTAGATTTCCTAACCACTCCCCAAAAATGGCTGAGTGTTTCTTATGTTCCAATACTCTTAAGAGGATCAAACCACATGTACTTATCCTACTTATATGTGTGTTTTCTCAAAAATATAGAATGCAATGCAAAAAAAATCTTTGACACTTGGCTTTTTCATGATTTATTTTATTTTCTACCATATTTTTTCCTCATGTCATCTAGACCTAATTTATCCCTCCATTTATGACTATATAGACCATATTGTCTTCCATATTTATTTTCATTAGGTATTCCATACCTAATTTAACCCTCAATTAATGATTTTCTAGATTTTATTCCTTTTTACCATCCTTTATGAGGTTTCTTCATAATTTCATTTCCTAAATCCCTTGTGTACACTTGTGTTGATTTTAATAAATTTTTATCATATAATAATGGTTCAAAGTTATTTATTTTCACCCACCATGATCAATAGTAATGTATTTACATGCAGTTTTATTAATGGAATGACAAGTCAAGGTATGCATGTATTGCTTTTAGTTAATTAATCTCATTTTATATCCTTCTATCTTATGCATTTGTATTTTAATTTTAAAAAGTAACATATTGCATTATAATATTATGACATGTGATTATTTTTGGGTGAGCCATATGTATACACCTATATTTTTAATTATTGATGGTTTCTTGTGCAAGGCTCTTAGTGCATATTTTTACCTTAGTGTATGTTCTAAGGAATGCACTAATATGAGGGTCATGTTGGATCATGTTAATTTAAAATATATTTTTGTATTTTTATCACCTATTATACATGTTTACACTAATTTTATTAATATTTTATCATACTAACCTTTTTTCTCTTTTCTATAATTTTGGTCTCTTCTACCTAGTTTTAAGTTTTTTCCTTTGTAACTTGATCTAGATTGAGGTAGTTCTATTATGTCTCTTGTATGTATTTATTTTCATTTATCATTTAATTTAATAATTAAATTTACACTATTTATATTGTTTCCTTCTTTACAAACTTTCCATGGCTAATGTAATATGATTTTCTATTCAGCTTATTATAGTACATCAATATGATTCAAGTATAATGACATATTTTATAGCTCATTTTTAGGATTTGCATCTATATATAGCACTCCCCAGTATAATTTTTATAATAAACACACATATTTTTTCTCTTCTTGTGCATAAAAACCTATTTTTATTAAAAAAAGAGGAATCTAAATAAATTAGCTTATTTTTATGGAGGTATACTCTCTGCTCAAAATATTTAAAATTTAATATAAAAATAAACCAAGGATGTTACCCTAAGTCTTTGGATTCCATAATTAATGTCACTTAGGTATTCATATTTTATATTTTATCCTTTTCCTACAACATCCCTCATAAAGTGCCATTTGAACCGAGTGGGAGATTGATGAACTGACAAGTCAATCCAATGTAATAATTCTTATCTATATACTACTTATTTAATTTGGTTTACATGATTATAGTAGATTATTATGTTTTTGTATTCTTATACATGTTTAGTTTAGCTTAAAATTTTTATTATATGTTATATTTCCATGCCAATATACCCTAATGACAATACCTCTTGGTTACAACCTTTAGTTTAGATACCTTTTGGTGACCACCTAATGGTAGTGGTCTATTTATCATTATTAATTTTAGTTTTTAACCATCTTAAATATACATTACCATTTTATATCAGTTTCTTACATTAAGTTTCATTATAATATCCTTGATACTCTCCTTTGAAAATATCTCTTCCTTCTAGCCTCTACCCACTTTGTGGCATGGCTTCTTGTATGTAGTTGTTCTTAGTATGGTCTTCTTTCTTTCCTATATTATAGGATATTTATATTTTTTACCCTATTTACCCAACATATATATTACGTGAATAGAATGAAGGTGAATTTGAGTTAATGCAATTCAATTTATTTGTATCAAATTTTTTATAATTATACTTGGATAATCATAAATCTTAATAACTCTCATGTTTTACCTAAAAAGTATGTAGGACTAGATGTAGGTTGTTTTTATTTTTAACATGATGTAGATGAAATGTTTTTAAAAACATGGTTTTTAAATAGAGATATATAAATATGATTATTATCAACATTATTGGCCTCTTAATAATATGAAAACTCTTTTTATAGTGACACAACCTCATAACAAATATATTTGAAAGAGTCATAAATATGACAAATCAATTTATATTTGAGAGAAAATGTAAGGCCCCTATTAAAAATGTATTTTTTTAATAAATTCATTTATTGATAAATAAATTTATGCATATAAGATTTGAATCATAACATGTAATAATTAAAATTTTCATATTTTCCTTGGTGAAAAGAGAGAAAACACTCAATGTAACCTTTGGTCCCCTATTTTTAATGTATTTTACTATAAAGGTTTCTTCTAACTCAATATGTGTATTCAAAGATCCAATAGGAAGAGGATGAAACTAATCTAAATTTTGACTAATTAGACATTTATGGATTATTTTAGCAAAAAAAATTCATTAGTATTATATTTTGCAATAGAATTGAAAAAGTACTTAAGGTACAAATAAGTATAACACTCTTATCAAATAAATAAAATTCATGAGGAAATGGTGAGTTAAGGATTTCTCACACTATGGTGTTTTTATGTATAGCATTATAATCCACCTAAGCATATTACACATTACTTTCTAAATAAAGATGTTTTAATTTTCATTTCAAGTTACCCACATCATGCATTAGAACTAAAATATATTTTTAAGGTATGTAAATATATTTAAGACTATTTTACTCATTTTATATATATAAAATATTAAATATTATAGAAATAGGGCTAATTATATTTTGTAAAATATGGAAATGATGTATTAATTTCAATTTAAATTGATATTTAGATATTGCATTTTTTCTATTTATAATGGACAAATCTAGAGGGAAATAATGTACTTAATTGATTTTGGTTTTTGGTCACTCACATAATGTTTCTCTCTACTTCTAAATACTTTATAACTACTATGGTAGATGATTAAACCTAAAATAGAGGTTGAAGACCTCTCTAATGTATGAATAAGTTATCAATAATATCCATGTGTAGTATATAGGTGTGTAACTCTTGAGACCCCCACACCTATGACATTAATTTTTTAGTCTGTGTAAACATATTTTTTCATATGCAATAATGTTTTTTTCCTTCTCTTTCTTCCAAACCATAATTATGCTTGATTGACCACAATACAACCTTAAAAATGGGTTAGTATTTTGGGTTGGATATCCTTAACCACTCCCCACTAAATTATTGAGTATTTCCTATGTTCCAATACTCTTAATAGGGATCAAACTACATGTAGTTCTCCCACTTATGTGTGTGTGCATTCAATAATCTAGAATGCAATGAAAAATTTTGATCTTTGAAATTGGACTACATTTTACTATCATGTGGCTTCTTATTTTGAATTGATATATTTTTATTTGAATATTGGTGTGATTCCACTATTTGAATATAATTTTTTAATATATGACATTTTATTTTAATATTGGGGTGATCCCACTATTAAATATAGTTTGATATTTAGATTTTAGATAAATCTATTTTACATTATTGAAGAATTTGAGGCTTGATCTAGACCATTTTCCAAAATAAAATTTGAATTAATGAATAAATTGATCCTAGTGTAGTAATTTACTAATAGAAAGGTTTTCATATTTTTATGACTTTTTGAAAAATTCTTAAAAAGGTATTAATTTATTCCACAAGTCTCCTCATGATTCTCAAGGTGATGGCCAAGTGAGTATAACCTTAGGAATAATTTATATTTATAATTAACTCTTTATTAATTATGATTATGAATACACATAAAATATTTATAGGAAAACTTAATTTATACATCTAAATTTTAAAAATATTCATTTAGTATGCCTTGACAATATCAATAGAGGTAGACCACTATGGTAACTAGCATTATCCAAGCATTACAGGAAATGTCATAGAAGTGTAAATTAATGATATAAGATATGGATAAGGTCTATGTGATATTATACGATGTTATTTTATATAATAATCTAATAATGAATATTTTTACCTATAAAATATAATGGTCAAGACAATAAATGGGTAGACAACCAAATGGAAATTGTGCACAAATGCCAAATGTAGGTGAATTTTTCAAATATGTCAAATAATGTAAAATTTGATGTTACCAAAGTGTATAATACCAAATTTAGGTGTGTAAATTATTATTAAATGGTTTAATTTTACCATTGATTATTTCAAAAGGTATTATTTTCCTCATGGATTAGAAATATGTGGGCATATTTCCACAGACCTTATGGGAATCAACACTTGAATGTTTTGTATTTTTTGACATATGCATAAATTCATGGATGATACTTTTATTCTAAAAATATATATATTTAACAATTCATTTGTTAAGTTTTCATAAATTAAATCATTTAAATTTTTCATTTTAACATCCAACAAATATAAAGTGTTCACATATATTTCATTGATTCAAATCATGATTGTAAACAAGTCAAGCATGTGTAATGAAAATGAAACTTTAGGATTAGATAAGGAGATAATAGACCCTAATGTGATAATAAAATATGAATTTTACATTTTAATAAATTAATTGAATCAAAAGGGTGTGAGGTATTGTAAAACCCTAGATAGAATGTATGCAAGAGTCAGGGTTTACCAAATATGTTTACCCTAAATTAAGTTTAATAATATAATCAAGATAAAAATTGTGGTAAAATAGATAAAATTTACAATAATGAAATTAAATAATTTATATATATCTAATATACTCTCAAATTAAACAATATAAAAAAAAATGAACTAGGTTATTGAAATTAAGGACAAAGGATTAGAAATGATAAAACCTTATTGTTGTTATATAAATATGAGATTATAGATATATAATATGACTATGTAGGTTGACTACGTATTACTCATGAACTCTAATTTTTACCTCTGGATCCTCCTAGATATAATCACACTCTATGTGGGTTCATATTTTTTAAATTCATGTTAGATATATTCATGTCAATGGGTTTGTCTCTAATTTACTTAGACTATACTATGTAGGGTTGTGAAACCTAATTTTTATGTCACTGTTTCACCACATGATATTTATAATATTATTCTTTTTATTATTTGATTAGGTAGAATGTGTTTTATTATTTATTCTTTATCTTTTATGTAATTTAAAAAATATATTTCAATCTAAAAATAGAGAAGGGAAAAATAATTGGGTTATACAACCACCAAAGTGAAATTTCAAGCTACATATATCACATGCTCAAAATTATACCCAATTATAGTTCATGTAATATTTAGATGAAAATTATAGGTGGGGATTCAACCTTCTCTCTTAGATGGATATGTAACTAAATATCATTCTTTGGCCTTGATTTTATACCATACATATTGAAACTCATAAAGAGTAGTCCTTATAATTAGAAACAAAAATTTATGATTGCTCCTAGACTAATATGTAGGAATGTATTGACTTGAAAATCCATTATTCCCAACTCTTCTCCTTCTTTAAATGCTTTTTAGGAACCTTTTATGTATATTCCTCCCTTAGTTTGAGTTAGGACTTATTAGCATGTAAGTTGACACTAAAAATGTGAAAGAAACCAATAAAATGGACCTAGATGAACATAAGAGAAAGAGGGTAATCATCAAGGACTTAAAAAATGAAAAAGGTTATACTTGTTTTGGGGTTGAGTTTGTTCAAGATAGATTTATGTTATTCACATGTTTATCGTATGATAAAAACATCTTAGGGAGGGCTAGAGGAAAGAATATTATGATACTTGGAAATAGAGGAGGGATACTCAAAAGGTTAGAAAATAATAAAAATATAAAATATAAGAATAGAGTTAAAATAAGGTTGAATTAAGAATAATAGAGAGAGGATAATATTATAAATGTGACAATTCACCACTAAGTCAAGGTAATGAGAAATATATACAAGACAATGCTAAAACTAAAATAATAAAGAGTCTTGTACCAAATTTATGTGGCTACATTACTAAGAAATTTTTTCCCAATGTAGCCTTGACTAAATAAACATGACACCACTGTTAGATTTTCTCTAAAACTACATTCAATCATAATTACATGTGCACTTGAAGGATTATAGTCCAAAAAATTATGAATGTATAAAATATTATTGTTTTAATCATCATTAGGTATCTCATGGTCATAAAATTTAATGGAATGCACTTATCTTTGAGATCTTGAAACCTTTCCAATGATGTTATCAACATAATTATCATGTATAATAGTTGAATGATATATATATAGGTCATATTATGAACATATTATTTCTTTGTATTATTATAATTTGGTAATGGATTGGTAAATATTTTCAATCTTTGATTAAGTGTTGTGATAAAATTGTTAAATATATAATTATAACCTTCAATTAGTATAGTTTTTTTACCAATGAATTCTTGAATCTTATGTCTTAATTTCAGGCATTAATGAGTTAAATGTTATGAATCTTGATGATAATCATAATATAGGCTTGTGTTATATCCTTTAAGTAATCCTTTAGTGGTATATAATTGATATGACTTAGGTAAAGTAATCACATTACATTCAAGCAAGCATTTAAGCACTTTTTGAAGTGGGTCTAGTAATGTTGTAAAAAAATATTGTTCCTAAAAGTAGGAAACATAAGTATATCATTGACTTTTGAAACTATGTTTATGTTTTTGGCTGTATTCTATTTTTAAATTTAAGTGCATCATTAGTCTTATTTTTGAGCTTTTTATTTCCCTTATATTTGGATGCATTGGATGTAGGAATGATAAATGTATACTTTATCATATTTGCATCCATAATTTTAGTCTGAATGTTACATAGTTTATTTCAAATATTGGAAAAAGATTCATAAGTTTTGAACATGAATTTGTCCTTAGTTATGGAGATAAAATTATTTGAGAATATAGTTTATGGCTCATTATTAAGTATTAAATGTGATATTTTTGTAAGAATGTTTTAAAATTGAACACATAGTCAACAAGATGTCCATTACATTCTTGATTGATTTTATTAATTAAAAAAATGTGATATTTTAACCAATGTTTATATAAAAATGTGATGAGAACATATTATCCAAATAATTGAATATATGTATAACAGCATAGATAGAGTGTATAGCCAATATAAGGCATGTACGGTGAAACATATAGAGAGTATATTTTTCATAATTAAATCATTATGATGATTATCAAAATAAAGATGCTAAATACTTCCTAGTATGATGTAAATTATCCCCATTTATAATATATAATGTTAATTTAGGAACATGAAACAAAAGAGGCAAGGGTTCAACAATAAATTTTATAGTTAAAGGTTTTTGTAATATATCATAAGATGAAACCAAATTTATAGGTTTGTTAGATTATTTATATAATTTTATAAGTAAAAATCATATATCATCAAATTTTTGTTGTATTGTTATACTAGTAGATGCACCACTAGGTGTATGATTAGCATTGGTATGTGTGTAAGTAGGAATTAATGCCTTTTTATGATTAACATTAGTTATAATGGATGCATGAACATTATTTTTACTATGTCTAAGACTAATGAATGCAATATAAGAATGTAATGAACTGTTACACCAAAATCTTAGACTATTAATTAATCCACCCACTAGGATCTTAACACCACACCATGCTTCTAACAATCTCATCCTCGAGATGGGTATGCATCTCTGTGTACATGTAGGATTCCTAGATGAAAACTACCATGATGGAATTACTACTCAAAACCTAAGACTCAAACATGGGTGCATGCTTTGATACCACATATAATGAACTATTACACAAAAATCATAGACTGTTAGTGAATCTACCCACCAAGATCTTAATAAATAATATGATCATGGAGTAAAATTGGTCTTTGTATTAATAATAAGAGGAATATAAGACTTAGATTTTATAGGAATAAAATGATTAACCTTATGAGTGGGTATAAAATGAGGTGTAGGCATATATATATATATATATATATATATATATATATATATATATATATGTATGTATATATATATATATATGTATATATATATATATATATGTATATGTATATATATACATATATATACATATGTATATATATACATATATATACATATACATATATATATATATACATATATATATACATATATATATATATATGTATATATATATATACATATATATATATATATATACATATACATATATACATATATATATACATATACATATATATATATACATATATATACATATATATATACACACATATATATATACATACATACATATATATATGTATATATATATATGTATATATATATATATGTATATATATATATATATATATATATATCAATAATAATGTGTTGGTTTTTATCCTCACCACTAAATTTAGATTTAGAGCCTCAAAGCAATATTTTAGAATCATCTGATCAATCAATAGGGTCATCCTCAAGAAAATCTTATTTATTCCTAATTCATTCATTTTATGCTTCAGTAACTATAATAATCATAGCATCAAGTTCCTTAGTGGAAAATTAAATATGGACATCAAGGTCACTTCCATTTATAATCCTAAAATTTGGTATAATAATAGAGCTAGGAGGTATATTATTACAAGCATAATCCTTATCCTCACTAGCATGTTCATCCTCAAAATCAGCATTATAGAAAGGAAATTTATCACAAAAATATTTGAATTTACCATTATCATTTTTATCAATCATGGAAGGAGGAACATCACTATATGTAAGCATTTTAAATTTTCAATTAATAGACAATTTCAATTTGGTAAAATCACTAGCAAAACTTAATTTAACACTATGTATAGTAAGATGTGTAGATTTAAGTTTTCCAGGCATAATATCTAATCATGAACAACATGAATAAATTGAAACCAATATAGTAATAAAAAATAAAATTCATATCTGAAAATTTAATTTTAAATATGGAAGATCTAACCCTAGAAAACCTCAAAATATTTATGCATTCAAAAAACACAGGTGTATGCACTGATTTACAAAGGTAGATGTAATACAAAGCATAAATAGGTGAGTAAAAGCTAAAAATATGTGAAATAAAATGCAAATTTAAAAATAAAATCTAAAAATTTGGAAATCAGTAATGAAACTCTAAGAGGAAACCTCTATATATATATATATATATATATATATATATATATATATATACTGAAGAAATGATGGATTCACCAATTTATTCTAGCTAAAAATGGATTAGGGATAATAACCTATTAACAATAAGATAAAATGTTTGCTAAGGGAAATATAATAGGTAACACTTACAAATAGTAACTCAAATATGACCTAGTGTAATAAAAAAACATAAATTAAATAAGTTAACAAGAAATGACTAAAAATAAGAGAAAAATGATGCAACGGGCATAACTTCATATAATCTATGTATTTTGAGAGTACAAAATGGTTTGATATTTCAATTCTATGTGAAATATAGAATGTTGACTATGTAAGAATAAATTTGACACCTACTTTGTATATTTTGGATATGCCTTAGAATCTTTGGCTGATGAATAGGCCCATATGTTATTACTAACTAATATGTTTACTTCATCAAATATATACTACACTACATGTTTTATTATGAATTTTATTATGTATAGGCATTTTTATATGTTGTATAGTACACAATAAAATTCAATAGGCACTTGATAATGATAATTCCTTTCATATCCTAAACCACATGACTTACACCTAAATACATAACTTTGATTTACTATTGCTCTAATCCATTTGTCTATATGTGAGTTTAACCCTTTGTTTGGCATCACTACTACATAAAATTAAAATATCAAATTTATTCATATTACCATTATACTATCTCTAGATCAAGACAATTTTAAATAATATTTATATTTAGGTTTGTGTTAGGAAAACAAAAACATTATCATGTTCATGTCCACCTAGAGTGGTTACATCTTGCACCAAATAACAACTAGTTTCTAAATTCTAAATCAATCTTTTGGGTCTTATGACATGTTTCATAAGGTTTGTTAAAGGAAATTATAAAAAGTATTTCTTTTAAATAACCTCAAATTTCATTCATTATCACCACTTTTTATCCCTTGGTTGCTACCTTACACACTATTGCAAATCTTCCCTATTGTTTCCAAATTTAAGATCATTCATAAGGGGCAACCATAAACCAAGTCTAGAGAATCTAAAAAAAAGTCAAGATCTATCATTATCAAGTATCAAATCCATTTTTATAGCTACATACACATATTCAATGATCAAAATTTTACAATAGCTCTAGGTGGGAGAACTACGCGGGCTTGATTTCCCTCATTCAAGTATTGGATACATATGCAGTGATCTATCATCAAAATGGGTGATTGAGGTCAACTCAAAGCATTACACTCCCCTATTTTTTCTATATTTTAAATATTTTAAAGTGACCTTATGGTTTTAAAGGAAAGATCAGTAAAAAATGATTTTTACACATCATAATAAAAATAATAATATCTCAACCTACTCAACAGACTCGAGTGTAACAGGTCTAATGGTCATATTTTCATCACAGTCAAATAGGATAAGTTTGTAATCAATAGATTTGAGTGGCATGCATTGTATCCCACCAAGATTAGTCATGTATATAAACATGATTTGATTCTTCCTTTGATTTATCACTATCCAAATCATACTTTCTATGTCTTTTTTGGTTAGTCAACAATCATAGTCAACTGGGATAAGTTTGTAGTCAATAGACTCAAATGACATGCATTATAGTCTAGATATGGAGGACTTTTTTAGGAGTAGTTTCATATTCTATTCTTGATCTTTAGGATATCAAATCACATATTTTTATTATTTATAATCATATGCATCTAAAATATTCAAAAGAGGTCTCAATTTGAGGTAATTTCTTCTTGGTGTTTTCCAAAATAATAGTTTTCCACATTTATCAATTTCCAAATCAAAATTGTTGATAAGTGTACATATTTAGTATACTGATATCTATCAAGTTTTATACCTATTAATTACAATACATTTTTTATTTTATCAAAAATATAGTAAAATATATTAGTGAACCCATACATTCTTTGATCATTTTTTTTCTAATTTTTGTCCTAGGGTTTTAGATTAATTTACAATTTCTATACATAAAAACCTTTCTTTATAATTTAATTTCCAGTTTCAATTTCTTTTTCTTTTAGTTTTACTTTTCCTTTTTCTTTATTTTCTTATAAACTTTGTTTCGACAATTTTAAAACCCATAGGAGCTATCATTTTAAGCAAAACAACCATCAATTTTACATGAGCCATGGTGTGAGGGGCACTTCCCTAATAATCAATCCATTATAAAACATTATATATGGATTTTAATTTCCACATACCTCAAAATATATTGGAAATACCTAGGATTTTTTTCCAACCATAAGAATCCTTCAATTATTTCTTCTTGTAAACTATCATTGGTAAGTGGTTAGCCCCAAGAAGTTACTCTCAAATTTACCCTAGATATAGGATAGTGAGACTACATGATGGTGGAATCATCCATAGATAGTGCCTTATGTGTTATGTTCACTATTTTATGATTAGGATTACTATACCTAAGAGCCTGCAAAGTAAACACAACTTGTCTAGTTAAACCATTTTTTTCTTTTAAACTTTTGCATGCCATTAAATAAAGTCACCTCTATTATTTTAAGGTGTAGTGATATATTAATTGGAATTTTTATAAATCATATTAATATTCCTTAAATCTCTTATAAAATGAAAAACATGGACAATTTTAATCAATATGATGATACATCTCTTCAAAATTATGTACACATTGAGTATTATGTTAATGATAATCAAGATAATGAAATTATGCATGATAATAAAGATAATACTAAATTCTCTAATAGAATTGATACTAATGGAATTAATTGATTATATAGAAATCAATATGAATATTTATCCAATTTTTGTCAAGGACTTCAACAATGTCTCAACCAAATTGATTAAATTTATCCAATTACTCCTAGCATGTAAGACTGCACATCAAAAAATAATTATATCGTATCAAACATAAAAATAAGAGGTGCCTTTCAGAGTTGTAAACCCTCCAATTTCATGATGGATCAACCACCAAGATATGTAGATAAAATGCAAGCACCAGTTTGTGAACAAAAGATAAGAAATTTCAAAGAGTTGTTAAAAGATCATGAAACCATAAAATGAGAATATTGTAGGAAACACATGAAAAATTCATCCAACACACTACATATGAATAGTTACAAATAAAGTTGTACAAATAGGAGATTAAAATTTGTAACTCCTATATGAATAACAATAAAGGTCTTAGAATATGCATGTAACTCCTAAGTCTAAAATAACCAATTAAAGAGTAACATCTATTAGCCAATGATAATGGACAAGAATAACTCCCTATGTCTAATTACACCTAAGAAAGCTAACTCAAGTATATGAAAAATATATGTGTATAAGAATAATACAAATGAAAAAATAAAAGGAAAATAAATGTCCTACGCTAATACGCCCATATAAGTGTTATGACATGGAATTTCACCCTTGTGTAGGAGATCTTCATGTTCCTCTACTCCTAGTCACAATATGGTAATAACCCTAGGATATGGGTATCCTATGATAGGTTTGAAAATCTAGAGAAGGATGGATTCCTCTTGATGGATCACTTAAAATAATGATACTACTAGGAAAAGGGTTAGAAATGGCAAATAGGGATCCTAATAAAGATAACAAGGTGATGCACCAAATTAAATGAGAACTCACACAATCATGAAATATACACTTAAGAAGCATAAGAAAGTAATATCTCACACAATCTAATTACATAAGTATTTCATACACTAGGTACATGAAGTAATGAATGAAGCTAGGAGGAATTCTAAGACTCATACCAAGATTACATTAATGGTAGAAAAAACACAAATGTAGACCTAAAATCAACTATAAAACACCCTTAAATATTCAAAAAATAAGGACAATGGACATGGAAGATTCTCCTTCACAATGCCATCATGCACAAGTTTACTAAACATAATTTAAAATCAAAATAGGTAAAGAAAATATTTATTAGCTTCAAAATGTATTTCATACAAGTTTTCATAGGGTCTATCCTTATTAAATGAGAGTCTCTTTATCTTCATAAAATGAGAGAGAGTCTAAAAATTTGAGAGAGAGTTAAAATGTAGAATCAAATAGGAGATATAGGATAAAAGGTGAGAGAGAGGGAGCATGCCATTCGAGATCATCAAATGAGCTTATACCTCCTTTCAATTAATGATCCATCATATTTTGATCAAATTAGGGTTAATACATCATAGATAAAATAGCTTTTATTTGTCCCAAAGGCCTCTTAATCTTCTCATAAGTTAATTAACACACTATAAGACAATAGTTTTCCAAAGATGACGAGTCATGATTCTACTATGAATAAAAACCCTTAGAGACCTTGAAAATATATCAAATGTTCCAACTAATTTTTCTAACCACCAAATCTCCATCTTAGGACTTTACACTATCTCTTACTTGAATTGTTTATGAGGGCAAAATCCTCATATCTTTAAACATGATAGAGCCATGACTATATCTACCTTGAGTAGCTATAGTTGCCTGCTTGTTAATGAAATGACTATTTTGGAAGATAAGACACTTCCTCATTAATCACATATCTACCGTTATTTCAATATCTAAGTATAGGTCGACTATATATTGAAAACCAATCCATTTATTATTTTTACTATAGTTATCATGTCGATGAAAACCTATAGGCTATCTAGTCTTCTTCTTGAATGACATTAGGTTTAAACAAACCTATTTTCCCTTTGAATCTTGTGTAAATCAAGAAGTCATTATACTTGAGGATCTTCCTTCTAAAAATCCAATGAACACACCAATGGAATAATCCTACAACTTTTATAAAATGGGATTGAAGGGTTCTAAATCTTTAAAATAGAGGTCAAGACTAAGCTTTAATGTTGATTAAACTTCATCATAACAAATCTTAACTGTATGACTATGCTTCAAGCTTAATGGTGTTTGACTGAACTCTAATGGTAGCATAACCTTTTGAGATATTTTCTCTATTTTGACCTTGACCATATTTATTCTCCATTTAAAGTCTCCTAGCTTTGAATTTTAATATCTAACATTTATTTTGATCTAGGTTTCCCAAATTATGCCACTTTTCATCTCTTCATGCATTATATGGGCCCTGTAGTCATCTCTTTATGGTTTTTATGCTTGTGCCACATGGAAACCTCATATTCATCCTTAGGAATATTGAATCTTTGACCTTATACACACCATTGATATTATTTTACATGGTTGAAATATGTACCATTGATTTACCTAATAGTTACCATGAACATGATACTTGGTAGCTCCTCATTCATTTTTGGGATTCACTAACTTGTTAACCTCTCACTCACCATTGATCTACTTTTATACTATTATATTTTCTCTATTGATATGATTGGACGCACTAACTTTATTATTCACCATGCACTATTAGATATTCATTTGAGTATCTAAGATATAAAAACATGTCATCTCCATGTTCATCCTTAAGAACATTTGAATCTAAATGGTTACTTGTTGTACCTTTAACTTGACATCCCTACATACCTCCCAATCTACTAGTTCAACTTTGAATGCTTATATCTTAAGATATAAAACTCATCAAGATATGAAATTTTTATAGGATTTTTATGGGACCAAAAACATCATGTATGTGCATTATTTTGATTTTGAATGGCTTCCAAAGTACATTTATTAAATATGTAACCAGACTAACCTATCTATTTCTACATGATGGTCTGACTATTTTAGGCTTGTGTAGGTCATTTTCCCCCTTCAAATATCTAATGAACTAATGAGACTTTGAGAAAACTTGATTCATGCTCCCTAAATGCCATGAATCACCATGGAAACCTGTTGAATCCTTTCTTTTAAAATTTAGACTTGTTTCCAAGTCATTTGATCATTTACTCAATTAAGAAATCTACTCAGATAATCTATCCATACCAGGACTTCTAAAAACTAATCCGTCTAAGAAATTTATATATGTAGGAAAAAATTAGCCAACATTTATGGTGACATATTTGGATTTCATTCCTACTATGAAAAGATTAATAGCCTTAAATAATCCATTGGGAATGGAGTCTCAAATCTTATATCTCAACTGATATTAAACTAATACAAGGCTCCCATTTTTTAAAACTTCTTTTGAAGTAAAATACAAAATAAATAAAACTAACATGTGCCTAAAGAAAATATGGAGAGGAAAACACAACTGGAAGAATGTACACAAGGCACTTAGAAGAAAACATGAAAAACTATCCTAATATATACAAGGCTGCAACTTATAAGTACTTTTATCCTAGAAAAAATGGGAAACCTCTAGAATCACTCACTTGTAATGGACTAGGATGAAAAATACCTTATTTTAGAGGCACTAGAATTGGTGGACCAAGTTACTTGATTACCAATCCTTTTGACATATATTCTAATGGGTGAAATGGGATAAACATGTCCCCAATGTAGACATAATAGTCCAAATCTTCCAAGCTTGCTTCATGTTATACTATAGGATCACCTACAATCTTCTTGATTGATGGCTCTCTTAAACATGAAGGTTGACTATCCAAGTTTAGTAAAAAAAGTTCTTATTCATCCCAAAAGGTAACCTCCTCTTGGTCATTTAGGATAATGTCAATCTCAACACCATCCTTACTTTGCTCACTTTAAAAGGAGCCATATGGTAGCTCATTAACCCATCTAAGGTTTATAATTTAATATTCTTATGGTTCTTGATCTAATCATTATTAATCATTATTGAAGACATTAATACTATCTTAAATGGACAATTCATCTTGAGACTAGTCAACTTATTCACCCTAATTTGTAAGTTCATCTTTATGCTTTGGAAGAGTCATAGGCTAGTTTAAAACTTATACCTACTCCATGAAATCATGTTACAACTAATTCCATACTTAATTTTAATCCTTTATTTCCTTCCCTTTCTCATTTATGACCTATTTAAAATGGTGATATGACTAATTGACTACTACAACCACATAAATCTCTACAATTTGCTCATCATCATCCTTAACCCCATCAAATGGAAGCTCTTATAATAAATAAAGGTCTTTTTTTTTATCTTAGCTAAAACATGAATACCCATTTCTTCAAGTATGAAGTCATCAGTATTGCCTTTAGGATCTAATTATTTAGTGTCAAAGCCATGATAAGAAGGTTGGACTGAACCTAAATTTTCCTCTTTTGAATGAGTGGAATGCCTATCATTATTTTTTCATCATAGACACTTGTATTGTCTTATTTAGGTTTACCTATGACTATAATCTCCTCCTCTATTCTTTATAAAATATGATCTTCTTTCATGAGGGAGATGGTG
This sequence comes from Torreya grandis, assembly GCA_037957365.1. Lineage (NCBI taxonomy): Eukaryota > Viridiplantae > Streptophyta > Pinopsida > Cupressales > Taxaceae > Torreya > Torreya grandis. Next base: position 1,152,806 of record JARHVA010003623.1, on the reverse strand, counting down.
GAAGGGTGGAAAAGTTCACTTTGCTTACAGCTAAAGAGGGTGTCTTTCCAACTAGGGACCTTAAAGGCCATTTTAGGTGGTTCTTGGAAAAGGGAGAAACAGTCATGGAGATTTTATATGGAAAGCTCATTGAGTTGAACTAACACCTCTTTCTTATTCCCCTCATCCAATAACCCCTCCTTCTTCTTTATGCTCTCTTGAACTAACATCCATGAGGGGAATGTGTAAAGCATGGACACTTTATCATTTTCATAAATGGTTGTAGGAGAGGTTGGTTTCACTAAAGAGGATATGACATAGTCATGATCATTGGCATAGGAAAAGATCCATGATGAGATGGTTTGATATTCTTCAATTGAATGGTCTTTAATGATTTTTTTGACTCTTGATAGAGATGAGCTTTGATAAGGTGTGACAAGGGACTAGGTTTGAGTATAAATAATAGTAGGAGAGGGTATTTGGGGTATAGGTTTTTCTACTCTCTATCTCAATAACAATCGATAGTCATTTTCCTTCTTGGCTTGGTCTTGCCTAACCAAGCACTCTTCGTGAAACCTTAACTCATACTCCTACACTAAAGATTGATATTCGATATATTTTTTTTATTTGCAATATTATTTCTCCCTATCAACCTCTCTCAATTTATTTTCAAACTCAAGCAATATCTCCCTAACACTTTTTTCAAGATGACTAGAGAGATGTAAATCTTTCCATAACTGATACATTGAATCTTGGGGGCCACTTGGGTTGAAGCCATAAAAATTTATAGTCTAATATGAAGGATGTTGAGGTAGGAAATGATCATAATGATTAAAAAATGGTTAATTTTACATACTTGATGATGATGATTAGGAAATTGGGTTGCTTACACCATCTAATGTATACTTAGAGTCACCATTGATGTTTGTACACATGCCTCTAAAAGCTGATTGGATGAAGAGAATACAAAAACTCTTCACTTAGTGCATAATGTTGTAGTCCCATTGGGTATGATATAAAATTTTATTACATGAAATTAAACCCTTTTAGAGGAGTTATTTAGGCTCCTCCACTCCTAGTCATAATATGGGAACAACCACAAGCTGTGGTTATCCTAGGATAGGTTTGAACCTCTGGATAGGGTCAAATTCCTATTCATGAATCACCTAAACTAATGTTACTTCTAAGAAAATGGTTAGAAATGGGAAATAGGGATCCAAGATAATAAATTGATTCACCAAATAAAATGAGAACTCACACAAGCATGAAATATACACTAAATAAGCATAAGATAGTACTAGCTCACATAATCTCATAATCTAGATAATTACATAAGTATTGCATACACTAGGTTCAAGAAGCAATGAATAAAGTGAGGAGGAATTCTAAGACTCACACCAAGATTACATTAATGATATAAATAACATAATGTATACCTGTAATAACTAGAACACACCCTTAAATAGTCAAAAAAGAAGTATAATGGACATGGAAGATTCTCCTTCACAATGCCATCATACACAAGCTTACTAAACATAGTTTAAAAGCAATAGATAGGTAAATAAAATATTTATTATATTTAATAGGTTTTTCATACAAGTTTTGATAGGGTCTAGCCTTATCAAATGAGAGTCTCTTTCTATTCATAAAATGAGATAGAGTCAAAAAAATTGAGAGAGAGTTATAATGTGGAAGAAAATAGGAGATATAGGAGAAAATGTATGTGTGTGTGAGAGAGAGAGGGAACACACCATTCGATATTATTAAATGAGATGATACCACCTAAAAGTGAATGCTCTATCATATTTTGGTCAAATTAAGGTTAATACATCATAGACAAAATAGCCTTTATTTGTCCCAAGAACCTCTAAATCTTCTAATTGGTTAAGCAATACACTAGAGGGTAATAGTTTGCTGAAGATGATGAGTCATGATTATGCTATGAATAAAAACCCTTAGATAACATAAAAATATATTAAATGTTCCAAATAATTTCTCTAACCACCAAATCTCCATCTTGGGACTCTACACTATCTCTTAGTTGACTTGTTTATGAGGATAAAATCATCATATCTTTAAACTTGATATAGCCATGACTATATCTGCCTTAATCAGCCATAGGTACCTACTTGTTGATAAAATTATTATTTTGGAATATAAAACAATTTCTTATTAATCACACATTTACCTTTATTTTAATATCTAAGTATAGGTCTACTATATATTGAAAACCAATCCAATTATTGGTTTTCTTATAATTATCATGTCGATGAAAACCTATAGGCTATATAGTCTTATTCCTAAATGAAATTAGGTTTTAAAAAACCTATTCTACCTTTGAATCTTGTGGAAACTAAGAATTCACTATACATGAAGATCTTCCTTCTAAAAAATCAATGAACACACAAATGGAATAAATCTAAAACTTTTAGAAAATGGGGTTGACAGGCTCTAAATATTCAAACCAGAGGCCAAGACTAAGCTTTAATGGTGATGGAAATTTATCATAACCAATCATAACCATATTATTTTACCTCATGCTTAACATAATGAACTCTAATTATGGCATAACTTTTTGAGATATTTGATCTAGTTTGACCTTGACCACATTTATTCTCCATTTGAATTTTCCTAGCTTCAAATTTCAATATTGACCATTGATTTTGATATGGCTTATCAAAATATGCCATTTTTCATCTCTTCATTCATTATGTGGGCCATGTAGTCAGCTCGTTATAGTTTATATGCTTTCACCACAAGTTAGCCTCATATTCAACCTCAAAAATATTCACTCTTTGACCTTACACACACTATTGATCTTATTTTACATGGTTTGAATGTGTACCATTGATTTACTTGGTATTTACCATGGTCATCACACTTGGTATCTCTTAATTCATTTATGTTATTCCCTAACTTGTTGACCTCTCACTCACTATCAAACTATTTTTTTAATGATTAGATGTGCTCCATTAATCTAACTAAACCCGTTGACTTTATTGATAACTTCACACTATTATATATTCATTTGGGTATCCAAAATATATACACTTTTCAATTCCACATTCACCCTCTAGAACATTTTAATCCAAATGGTTACTTGTTACAACTTTAATTTGATGTCCCTAGACACATCCCACTCTGCTAGTTCAACTTTGAATGTTTATATCTTAAGATAGAAAACTCATCAAGATATGAAATTTCCATAGGATGATTATGGGACCAAAAAAATCATGTTCTTACATTCATTTTATTTTTATTTTCTTCCAAAGTGTATTTATTAAATGTTTAACTAGACTAACTTGTCCATTTCTACATGAAATGTCATAACGGTCTAGGTCTTCTAGACTTGTGCAAGTATTTTTTTCCCTTCAAAACTTTGATGAACTAATGAGAATTTGAGAAACCCTAAGTCATGTTCCCTAAATTCCATGAATCACCATGGAAACCTAATAAATAATTTTTTTTCAATATAAACCTATTTTTAAGTCATTTGATCATTTACTCAATTAAGAATTGTACTCAGCTAATCTATCCATACTAAGACTTTTAGAAACTAATCTGCCTAGGCAATTTTTATATGTAGGCCAAAATTGGCCAACAATAAGCATAGATTATGTAGGTATAATAAATGGGTCTTTACAATAAGTAATAATGAGGTACCCATGTACAAATTAACTCTCATAAAGTGTATAAAAGGAGAAAACCCATAAGAAAAAAACCACCCCACAAAAGAGAGAAAAAAGAAGATATGGCTAAAAATGTTGACTATAACCTAAAAATTCTTATAGACACCATGTATCCTATAAATTATCTCTCTGGATTGGTTTTGGATGAGAATTAGGTGCATTGAAGAGTGGATCACCTTGGAATAGTGAATGTGTCTACCAAGTGCCTGATGGATATCCAACCAAGGTGTGGTTCCTATACAAGGAATTTTTTTCCTCATGTATATCAAATGTATCAAATTTTTCAAATAATAATGGTTTATTAAAAGTATAGGTGTATAAATAATGTATAATTCCTTGTTACTATGTACTAAACTACCTAATGTCTTAGATCAATGTACCTATTCCCTATAGTGTCTAAAGTGGAACAAAAGTAGGTAAATCAAAAATTAACTCATTAATATTTGGAAGGTGATAAGTAGATGGTGGAGGTGTGTCCCCATCACTATTATAGTCATTTATGCTAGAAGAGGAGTCCTCATCATCATATATGTGCTTAGGCTTTAAAATGTCATCAATTTCATATGATTTTGATGAATAAAAATCTGAAAGAGAGTTGGGGACAAAGCGTGATAAGGTATACATTTGAGTCAAATGATTAAATACTTCCACTATTAATGCAGTATCACTATGTATCTCTCTAACATACACTAAATTTAGAGTGAACTCAACTTACATGCCTGGAGTAAGGTGAGTAATCTGTTAAATTGATAGGAGATTATTTGAAAGTGAGTGAATACTTTAAAAAGTATTAAATTTTCCACCACTAACTTTAATATATCTTCTCTTGAAAACCCATGTATAAGTGTCATCACCTAGTTGAATAGTATACATGTCACATGTTTCCAAGTAAGTGAACTCTATTTGTGAATAAGCTACGTGATGTGATGCACCAGAGTTAATAACCCATATAGGATTTGGAGGTACAACTAAAATGAGGGACATAACCTTTAACTTCTCCTTACTATTTCATTTTTAATTTTATTTACCATTTCCATTTGCCTTGGAGTATTTTAAGGTTGATTAACTTGGTTTGGTAGACTCTGGAAAACCAATATTATTCTTCTCACAAAGACTAGTTACATACTCAATCTATTTTTTCAAACATTTTATTTCATCATTATTCCCTAAATTAATACCCACATTTGATCCTCTCTTTATTATTCTTAACATTAGAATATGAGGTCTCATTAGTTGATTTAGAGGTGGGAGGATTTTGATCCTTTTTATTATCTTTCTTCTCTAGGTTGTTTGAAGTCTTCCCTTTCCCATTCATAGAAATTAGTGATTAAGGATTTGATGATTTTAATGTTCCCATATATATAAACTTATCTTTATATTGAGCTAGGTTAGAAATAAAATCATTTAGAGAGGGAATTTTCCATGTCATTCCAAGAGCTCTCTTGGTGGCATGAAAGCTAGAAACAAACACTAAGTAATTAGGACCTAGTTTGGAGACTATATAAAAGACAAGTTGATCATATTTTTTTATCTATTGCACATTATTTTAATTAAAATATCATAGATTTAAATTAGTGAATAAATACTTTAGGGTGTGAAAAATACTAGCACTCAAACTAATGAGTTCATTTTCTAGTTCATGACCTCTCATCACATCCCACTTCTTAAAGAGCATTTCTAGTTTGGTTCATAATTATTTAGGTATTTTCACAGATTATACATTAAATGTTTTATTAGGAGACATATAAATACATCATAATACAAAGGCTTCATCATAATAATTAAACCATATAACATTTTCTATAGTGGTATTTGGTTCAGTCCTAATGGCCATTGTAATGTGATGTAAACCCTTTTAAAAATGATTTGTATTTTAGATTTCCATTCATGATAATTAAATGTCATGAATGGAATTATAAAATTAGGATATATATTGTAAAAATTTTGGTAGAAGATTCACCATAGTATAACACCCTCCCTAAATTAAATAATATCACCCCCTAGATTTTAGCACTTTATAATTTTAGAGCGATTACAAAATAGACGTTTCTAACAGAAAAGCACATAAAATCATGCACTTTTGAAAAAAAATAGAACCAAAAAGTGATATTCCTATAAAAATTTATAATAAAATCAATTTTCAATTATTTGATGGCCTATTAATGAGTTTACACAAAAATAATTAAATACACTCTGACTAGAAAAAATTTAGACAATTTAAAAAGGTGGGAATTGAACCAATGTCTTTTCCACTAATAATTCTAAACATTGACCAATCCTTTCATGCATTAATTTTTCATTCAAATAAAAATATCCTATTTGACCTTGTTTTAAATAAATACACTTTAAAAAGGTTATTTAATATGCAAGATTTTTAAAAACTTTAGGGCAAAATTTCAATAGACTTGGATTGTTTTAGAAGAAACTTATTTTAACCTTTTAGGACTTAGCATGTGTATAAATACTATGCTTTTAAAGGACTAAGTAGACTAAATTAGGGAAATAATATAAAATAAATATATCCATGAATTTATTTTATAATTTACTAGCTTTGAATTTTCTAAAAATAGTAATAAATAGTGAAAATAAAGACTTATCTAGAAAACACCTGATACATATGTTTTGAGTGCTAAAAATTGAGATGAAAGCTGGCCTAAGTGTAATAAACTTGATACCTATGTTATAACCCCTCTTGGATAGTATCAAAATTATTGGTAAAGTGGTGATAGTACCCAGATATTAGTAATAATGTCTTTTATGTAAGACTATCCCAAACTTTTGGGTGCACCTATGTCTAGATCTCTGAGGTCTATTCCTACAAGCATAACTTCTAAAACCCTATATTGTTCTTGTAATAAATAATTTATTTTTAAAAAACCTAATCCTCCATAAAAATATGGCATAAACTTAAAAATATGTTTGTTAGTAGGGTAATCTATACATCCTCAACACCTCATTATGAAGAGAGTTGTCTACATACCAACACTTCGAGGAGGGATCAATACCAATGCAGTTCTCCCCACCTAAGTATTGGTGCTAGTTTAAGCGATGTTAGTATGATAGTTTCCTTGAGTTACTTGAATGTGTTTTAAAATATAAATCTAGAAAATCTGAGCTTAGGGTTGCTATAGATGGTAGTATGCAAAAGTAGGGCAAAATTGGTATTGATAAACTTAATTATGCTCAACTTGTTTTATGTCTAAATGTATATTTTGTATCTAATCTCCATCTAGTGGTTAGAGTAATAAAGGTCATGTATTTATATTATTTTATTTCATGTGTAGATGATAAAATATGTTTAGGTTGACCTTAAGAGGCTTTAACTTTGAAAATATATTCATTTCAGAAAAGCTAGGGTAAAGGACATTGGTATCATTTTGGCGACACTAATGCCACATGGCACTAGTGTCCTTATTATGGTTCTTGTTTCCAATTATCAAAATGATAGGAATGAAGGGTTAGGATTTGGAAATGATGGTCTGAGACTACTTTGGCACTTATTAGGGATTCTTGTAGCCTGCATGAAGGCTAAATAAGTGTGATAATAGGCTTTAGGATAGGTCTAGGGATAAGTTATGGATAATTAGTCTCAAGTAGCACTCTTATAAATCAAATACCACTTTTGTGTGATTAAATTTCCTTAAATATATTATATAAGTGTATCAAATAAAAATGACAAAGATAAAGGAAAAAGAACTATACCTGAACTTACCTAGGAAGTGAAGTTGGATCTATGCATGTAAAGTTGGGTCTATGTATGTGAAGCATGACCCAATACATGCCCTAAAAATTAAATTTGCATAAATTAATCCTTACTTATGAGATATCAAAATCAAAATATTGTGTTGAGTAAAGAATTAAAATTGAGTAAAACTAAGTAAAGAGATGGGAAAGAGAAAATTAATGAATACACCTCATTGGTTACATGAACTAATGCATGATCTTACATCCCAATTTACTCACTAAACTTGATTTTCTTATTATAAAAAAATAATGGGGTTAAAGTTGTTTAATTTCTACTTTAGAAAACTATTTTAATTATGCTAATGTCTGGATAGGCATAATGATTATTTTGTGTGACTCATTACATGATTGGTTAGTTGTATATGAGTTTCATATACATATGGATTATTATTATTCCTTATTATTGTTCTTTAGTAGCATATCTATTGATTATCATGGTTATGGGATAAATACCATTTACATTTTTGAGGTGGATGTAGGAGAAATTATACTCTCTAGACATATATGGAGGGATATTATCATCAAGGAGGGTGTTTCAGATGAATACACTAGTATGATCATAAGAATCTAATAAGGGAGGTTAGTAAAATGTTAGTTCAAGTAATAACAACTTCAATAAACATATTAACACTTACACTCCAAGCCTAGATATTAGAGGTGATCTCATTAAAAAAATACAAATGAAAGCTTAACTAAAATTCAAAAGACAACAAATCCTTTACCTTCGTTGGGAGCTCCAAATGTATTGTTGAGTGGCTTTCTTGGCTTGTTCATCAAAGAGTCTTTGGTAATGGAGGTTGTGTAGCTACTTCTCTCCTTGGCACCATGTCTTTTGTTATGTTTTAGCTTAATATTTTAGTAGTATATTCCTACTCTTATCAAATCTTTGAAGTCATTTGTGCATGATAAACTTTCACCAAAATAGCTCAAAATTCAATAGGCAAGGGCATTGTATTTATAGACTTAGGAACTATCCTCAACCCAAGGTGAGTCAAAGTGGATTTAAGGATTGGAATGGGTTCAAAACTAACCTAGGTGAGTTAAATATAACCTCAATAGAGTTAATTTTTGTTAATTAATCATTATTTTCAATGACTAGGCATGAGTCTCCAAAATGAGATATTTTAGGATATTTCCAAAGAGCTTGACAACTCATAAAAGTCATGATGAAAGGCTAGGATATTTAAATATTTTAATATCTTTTTTTAATTATTCATTATTGTAAATGGATAATTCAACTAGGAATTTAATTTATTTTAGCTTGTTAATTAATTTTGATTAGCCAGTTAGCTCTTTCAAGATTTGATATTTGTTTTTATGCCTCATTAATATGTCCATAGGTAAAATTGACTATTGTGATGTCATAGGATTATTAGGGATGAATAATTAAGATTTTATGGTTGTATATGATAGAATTCCCTAATTAGGGATACGTAAACATAATTCTAAGCTTTGATGAATGATGCACAAGTAAATTTAAGATGCTCAATGATTCCTAGGCTTAATTTACAATGGTTGGTAGGAATCAATCTAAAGTCAATTGAAATCCAATTGTTTCCAATTTTAGGTGTCTATATTTTTCCCCTATTTGGGAAGATGTTGTAAGTTATAGGCATAGTAACATATTATCAAATAATTAAATAGGTCAAAAAGAAGATAATGATTGAATAAAAATATCTAAACAATCTTTGGGAAGACTATAATGATGCCCCCTCGAGGGAGTGGCTGACACATATGATTGATGGATGGTCCCTAGAAAAGAATCAAGAAAAATAATAAAATTAACCCATTGGTGGGATTAATCCAATTAAGATCATGCTTACATGCATTGATTTAAAAAGTATAGATTTTTCCAAAGGTGGTTATAATCAATAACAAAGGTTGAGACATTAATTTTACCAAAGGTGGTTATAATTAGTGGAAACAACATATGCCCTAGTTAGGGATAATGAGTCAAAATAATGATTTACCCACAAGTAGTTATAATCATTAAGAAGACCTAGATTGAAAATTTATTTTTGATTGTGCCCTAGTAGGGTAGATTGGAAAGCATAACATAAGGATATAACTTATTATACATATTTAATATGAGAAGATAAAAACAAGCCACAAACAACAAAGCACATGAGAATACACAAAGTGATGAAAGAGATGAATAGAAGAATAAGAATTTATCAATGCAAAAGATTTAATTGTACCTACCAACGTGGAGATGATTCTAATGATTATAATTAATATAACTAGAATGGTCAAGGGTTTGATTTGATCAAGGAGGGTGGGAGGATTTTTCCAAGTTTACCAAGGAGAAACTTACATGGCTCCATTGTTTATAAGACTTACTGAGCTGATTTTGTTGTAAAACATGATGGTATGCACCATGATAAATTAGTCAAAATATACATAAGTATTGACTCTTAATCCAAAAAACAATTTAAAATAATGCACCAATGATAAAAACCATGATGACAATGTTGACGTGTGAATATGGATAAGGTCAAGAATAATGTGTAAGGAATCACATAATGAACACATAGAGATTAATTCAAGGTATAGTACTGAAAGAAAACAAATAGTTAAGAAAATAAACAAATAACTAAGAAAATAAACACATAAAAATCCTAAAATTAAAATCAAAATAAATCATCCTAACAATGGATTTGCCTTAGTAGGGTGGATTGAGGATGATGAACTAGGCTTAGACAAGATAAATGTTTTTAGATTTTGAAATTTTAGAATGTTCTTGGAAAATTTATGGTATCTCAACTCAAGTTGAGGATTAAAAGACACCACTCATAAAATGGAAAAATCATCGTCTTATGTTTCTCTTAAAATGGTGAGAGTGTATGGCAAAGGGGGACTAAAGTGGCCTCAACATGAATCAAATATGCATTACATAGTCTAGTTAGGACCTCAAGTCATAATAGTTCTACCAACACAAAAGGTAGTGAGAACCGACCAAGCCATAACAAGTTCTTAAATTGAGGAAATGGCTAGGCAAATGATAATATTAATGAAAATATGATGTTTAAATTCATGGTAAAAGGTGTTATTCTTAATTTTTCCATAGGTAGTTATTGTTGACCAAATTTAACCCTATAGGTCAAACTTTGGGCCCCTATAGGTAAAAACTTGGTTTTTTATATGTTTTATGGGGTTTAATATATTGTCATGGAATGTTTTATATGTTATTTTATGTCATGTAATGTCATCCTAGCCTTGCTCTTAGTCATATTAGTCAATTTATCATTTTGAGTCATTTAGAAGGCTTTTAAGGGTAATAAATGCAAGTTACATGGTTTAAAAGGTGTCAAAGTGTCTTATTTTCCTTACAGGCATCCAATATTTCATATTCCCTATCATGTATGTCATTTACATCAGAATATTCCAAGTTGTTTAACTACAATTCAAGAAACTAACTAAAAAAGGTGAGTTTGACACTTGTATGGCCGATGGGGAAGTGTGACACATGGGATAAGATCATGTAATGCCTCTTAATCTTAATCACACTCATATAAATTATTTACATGATCTTTAAGTTCTATTTTTAAGGAAAAACCATTTTACTCCTTCTTTGCATTTCTAGACATATAAAAGTGTCCATCGGGTTTATGCTTAGTATAGATAGCTGAAGAGGTTTTAGGATAAATTCTTTTGGGAGGTGGTATTAAAATCATATAAATTAATTTACATTAAAATATTTATAATAATTTTTGCCTATGCTTTATGAACCATCCTCATGAAGTTGACTATATTTTTCTACTTGTTATTTCATGCACCCTACAGGTTTTGCTCTATTTTGGGAAGGTAAATACAAACCAATTGGAGATGTTGAATCCAGAGGATGTTTTAAAAATTATCAGATTATCCCCATTATTATTTTAAATTTTCATGGTGTTTTTTTGAGAAAACCATCTCAAGTTGGTAGATTAGTCTCATTTGGGATTACAGGCAGTTTTTCACCATATTTAGGATTTTATGCTTTGACAATGGCTCTAGGGGCTATGATAAGTCTATTATCATGTTTATAATGTTATTTTTGTCTCATTTAATTTTATGTTATATCTCTAATTAATCTCTATGTGTAGGTAGTCATAGAATACCATATAGTTAATCTTCTATATGACTATCATACCAGTCAACTAGGTGCTTGCAAAGGGTTCAATATTGAAAATAAGGTTTTAAGAATTGTATTAGGCCTTGAAAAAAAAAATCATTTTATCATCATTTATAAAAACCAAAACATCATTAAATTCACAAAATATGCATATACCCATGGTTTTCCCTTCACTACTAGGTTTACAACATTACTAGTGCACCTATAAGTACTATTTATGAGTAAGCACATGTGAAGAAGGCTTAAGACTGATTTGAGGTCTTTGAATTTGAAAATAATTAATTTTATAATTCTTTAAGGACATATAATGGATCACAATAACCTATGTTAGTCATATTATTCAAGTTTCCTTCACTACCTATATGCATGATATTGTCCACCTATAGGTGGCTTGACAGAGACGTAAAGGTACCTGTGTTGAAAAATGGGAGCATGGTGAATATTTTTTCTAGATTCATAGTATGTTATTTTGATTAGTGTAGACTAATTTGAGGTTTAAATTTGGTAATTTTAAGTGGAAAACCCTTCAAAACATGAAAAGATAGGTTCAATCCCACTTTTCCTAAAATTGTAAAACAAAGTTCCCCAGGGTATTGTTAATATCTTGTTACAAGGTTGTCAATTCCCTTTATGCATAATAATTTACTAATATTGTATCCTATATAAATAATATGTAATTTTCAAAGTTTTAAGGATATAGAGCTAATTGAGGTTGGTTGTTTAGGGTCCTAAAGTTACTTACAAAATACTAAATTCATTCAGTAACATCTACAGGCTTGATCATAAAGGAGACCTTCTCCACCTAAAGTTTAAAATTAGGACTTATAAAAATGTTTGAATGGTTTAAAATTATTTTAAAATACATTTTTATCTCAATTATTTTACAATAAAATTTTGAGGATAAGATGGTAAATCCCATACACACCTACATGTGTGTTTAACCCCAAAATACTCACCTACAGTAGGGAAGGTAGATAGTAGGTTAGGTATGGAATTTAGGTGATGGTATATAGGATTTTTTTCATGTAAAAATGTCTTATATGGTAAAAAATTTCAAAAAAAAAATTAAGTTTTATCTATAGAGATGAATATGCAAGATTTAACCCCATCTAACACCCACATGCTAGTTGTAGGGTCACTATCGAAAGTAGACTATATACCTTGGTTATAGACCTCACTTCAAGAATGGAAATGAAAAGTATAGATATGACATGATTTTTAAGGATTAAATAAGGTCATAAATCATGAAACAAAGTCCTAGGTCATAAAATCTACACCTACAAGTCCTGATAGCTATAATATAGATAGTTGTAAGTGATTGTAACTAACAATGACCTAGTTGATAACTATTATGAGTCTTTGGCATGTAAATTCATGGTGTAGGTGGATAAAATAAATATGGAATAATATTAAGAGTTTAAATATTACCTTATATAAATTAAAGTAGATCTAAAGTGTGACTTACACCTACAGGTAGGGGAAGCATAACAAATAGGGTTGGCTTATCAGTCAGGTCTGACTTAGTGAAGATACTTTCAAAGTGAAAGCATGGGTAATGAGAGTTGTGAACACTCTATGTATTATCTAAAAAAATTTTAATTTACACCTATTAATTTCCTAAAATCATTATCAGGGTAAGAAACCCTCTCCAAAAAGGCAATACATAATAATTTTTTTACTATCATTCACATAACTTACCTCTTAAGGAGTCTATTTTATATCTTGAGGAGGTTATGGGGTATATAGAATTTATAAAAAGATAAAAAAACATTAATATAAAATTATAATAACATATATAATCCATTTCAACATTTAAATTTGACTGAGGAAACAAGGGAGTGCCTTTTATTTTGTCTCAAATAGAGGGAATCCCTTTATGAGCAAAACCCTTCATTACTAGGAAAGAAAAGTAAAGATATGAGATAAGGACTGGTTAATCAATTAATAAATATTTGGAAGGTTTTAAAACATCAATAATAACATTAAAAACCTTATAAATAGGGGAGAAACCAAATATAATGCTCAAAACCTTCAATGTTGCAGTCAACCTGTTAGACAGGGTTATGACCTAGTGCCCAAATGAAAGGTCAAGTTTAATTTTATCCTTAGATATAAATTTAAAAATATTGGAACATTTTAATATTGAAATAAAAGAGGTTATAAATATTTTTAAAATCAAATAAACTTATTTTGATGGTCTAAACCATAAGAGTGTAGGTAGGCCTACTAGACAAGATTTAGGCCTAGAAGCCAAATGGATAGTCACCTTAACTTTTCACATGAGGTGAAAATTTTAACCTATTATAAAATGTTTATGGGGACATAATATATGTTTTGATACATTTTTATAGATAATAAGTCATGAAAATGTCCATTTTGGACTTTAAGGTCACTCAGGCTTGTTGGAATGGACAAACAAGCTTGATAAGCCAAGTTGAAGTGCTCATATCTTCTTGGAGGATTTTCATGGAGGATAAGGTAATTTTTATAAGATATTATTGGTAATAATAATTAAATTAGTGTATTTTTTTAAATTCAAAATGTCAAGTTTTTATGAATAATGCTTAAGAGTGATTATAGGCTAAAACCATTGCTAGTGACTAGTTTGAGGAAATGGAGTTGGAAAGATAATTTAATGGAATATTTTTCTTAGGATGATGATTTAAAATTTTATGATAATCTCTCTAGATACTCCACATGCTTTTGGACTATACATAATTGTATAGACAGGGTATAAAATAGGGTACCTTTGATTATTTTATGTGTTTTTAAAGTTTCAAGAGGAGTCTAAATATGAAACCAACGTTTTGAGAAGGATTATTAATTTTTATAACCCCTCATATCCATTAAATTCCTTATAAAAACTTATAATTATGAAAACAATATCTCTCATCTCAAATAGACAAAAATGGCATAGTGGACAAGCTAGTGAGAAAGGTGGAAAACTTCAAGTGAGCTAATTTTAATCTGTTCCTAATGCCTCTAAAGCCATAAAGGGTGTTTAAATGTGTCATCCACTCCCTCCCATGTATTTTCATGGATAATTTATTCTTTTTTGGAGGCCAAGTGTGTAGGGTGCATGAAGGAAGAGATTTTTTAGACTGTAGATGATGATAGCTCCTTTCTAGATGATTTTATATGACTACCCCTATATACAATGTATGGAGAGACATGTATGAAACAATTAACCTTAATTAAAATAATTAGACCTATCCATAATTATTATTTGGGTGTTTAAATAGGTCCAAATCATGAAGGCAATTTTCTAAGACATAATGAGGAGTTTCATGCCACTTTTCATGAGTTTTATGACTTGGATGGACTCTTGTGCTTCTTTGCATTACATGGTTCATCCCAAATCCTATTATCATCCACAATTAAATTATTTTATCAAATTTAAAATTTTCCTTTTGACCCTTAGAATTATCTTTTCTCCTCTCTCTCTCTCTCAAGTTCTATAAGAACTAGCCATTTTGGCCATTGTAACTTATGTTCCACCTAAGTATGGTGGATCCATTCTCATTTTCATACCATTTTATCAATAATACTACTATTTTTTTCCTCTTCATGACTATTCTTAATGTGTTTTACTTTTATTTTAGATCTTTCTTAGTGAAGACTACGGATTCCATAGCATGTTGTCTCATTATTTAATCCTATTTGTAGTTAGAAAGTTTATTCTTGTAGGGCATGTGAAGTGTTTTATGAATTGTTAAAGTTAAGTGAGTTAGTTTATTAATTATTTCCATTCAAGTCCTTTTTTCTAGTCCTCCTAGCCTAAACATCATCCATGACCTTATAATATAACATTGATGTGAGAATATGCAAATTGAAGGAGTGTATGTCTAGTTAGTCTCTTGGTTTCATGTGTAACATGTATCTGGTTGTAATTCATCAATATTTTTGGTGTATCACCTCACTTAATATAGTTTTATTTTAATTATCTCTCTCCCTTTTCCCCCTTAAAGTTTAGGTACAATAGTGATCCAAAGTGGTACATCAAGAGAGCTAGCCCTATCTAGAGATTCACTTGATCTTTAGGCTACCCATAAGCCTAGAGGTGTTTCCATTATTAAAATTAGATGAAAATATACTATTCATCTCCAAAAATGGTGCAAATCCAAGTGACAATAGTTATAATTAGGAAACAATGGCATAGGTATATGATACTAATTTACCCATAGGTAGTTATAATTAGTAACACAAGGTGGAAATAGATTTTCTCATAGGTATTTATAATATATGGCACAATTCAATCATAAATGAATGATAAATTTCCAAATCCAATGTCACACTACTTTCATAAACTATCATTTAAACATGGAAATTTAAAATTGTTAAAACTAGTTCAAAGTCCCCTCATAAAAGGTGCAAGAAAAACCAAAGGAACTAAGATCAAAAGGGGTTGGGTAGGATGGCTAAAATAAGATTTGGTCTAATAGGTATGACATGGTAAAATGGTATATTCTATGACATAAGGAAAAATGATAAGATGGCAATTGGAAATAATAGTAGGAGGGATTCCCCTAAGTGATAAGGTAAGGTAAATGGTAGGGTATGAATAATGGTGAGAGGAATGGTAAATGAAAGAGGCAAGGTAAATGGAAAGGTAAATTTTTTGGCCAAGGTGAATTATTATGTTATTCTAGTTGATATGGATATTCACATCTTGATCACCATATGACACAACCAAAATAATCAATAATATAAATTTCTAGCCCATACCTCTTCTAAATAGTTGCTTTGTCAAGAACCTAATACAAGTTTGGATGCCACTAATGTTGTTGTGATCTTCATTGGTTGTTGATTATATTTCCTCCAATCATCAAGACAAGGTATATTTATATTCTCCATAAAGGAAAGTGTTGCTAGGGATGGTAAATATAGATAAGCAATGGATGATAGGTCTGATTTGGAAATGTAAAGATGGATGATAATGGAATATATGATGGTTGGGAAATAAATGAATATTGGGGTTTTCAGGAACACATAGTGTTGTTGATTCTATATTTGGCATAACTTTATATGTGGTGGGGTGAAAGACTTCTACATATACTTTCCATAGGACTACCATATGTTTCTAATGTTTGGCCTTGAGAATAGATACTATCTGATTATGATGTAGATTATAAGTTGTATTGATGTCATCTTTTATAATATCTTCATCGAGTAGTGAAGGAATATTGTGCTTAGTTATTGGCACCACGATGAGGTTTTTACCAATGAAGTTATCTTGATTATCCCATAACACCTCTAAAAATGTTTGACTAAGGAACATTGAATTTTGACTTTGATTTTTTTATAGCACCTCCAAAAAGGTTTCACTAGAAGATGTTGAGTTTGAATTTTGATTATCCCCTAGTGCCTTTCAAAAGGTTTCACTAGGAGATGGTTCTTATGAATGAATTTGGTCTTGGCCCCCCTAATATTTTGCAACTGATATGTCACCATGGATATAGTTCAACATGGTGTGATTTTGTTGATCCCAATCAACACTTGTGGGAGGTGGAAGGTTAATATAATGGCTAGGTTAGTTGGTGGTAATGGCATGTGGAATGGTAATGGAATGGGAAGAGTCAACAGAAACCCCGTAGAATATACTAGGAGAACTTGTGTTGAAGCTAAAGTAATCATCATCAAAAACCATGGAAGGATCATAAATATATTCAAATTGATCTATGAGGTATGCATAACCAATATTGTAACAACCATGAATGTATTCTAATTCTAAGGTTAATTCTAACTCAAAGGACTTTGAATTTGATGTTGAGACTAATGTGGATTTTATAGTTGATGCTAAATTTAATGTCAATTTAAGAGTAGAACCTGACACTAATTTTTATTCTTCATCTAGTGTGGATGTTTCTATAATAATGTCTTGTTGAATGTTTTATATTGGATAAGTAACATCTTGTGATAGAATAATGGGCTCCACAGAGACTAGTTTGTCAAAGTGAGACTCCTCAATGAGGGGAAAATGGTGAAGAAACAACTCCACCAAGATTGGCTTGTCAAAGGGAGGCTATTTAAAAATAGGCATATGGTTGAGGTAATGATTTCCCCAAAGGCAATTACAGTCATTAAGAAATGACTTAGCAAAGAATGGCTTACCAGATTGAGATTCCTCAACAATGGGTAAATGATCAAAATGTGATTCATCATAGGTGGACTTGTCACACTACAATTAGTTTTAAAATACTAATTTTGAACATATCTTAGTCTTCAAATGATTGGATCAGTTGGAGAGGTATTGATTGCCTTTGTTTTGGATTGATAATTCGAATGGGTTTTCTAAAGTGGGGAATGATTGGAAATAGATGAAAAATATTTGGTAGTTGGATAATGATAGGCTAAACAAAGGTTAGTTTATGGCCTAGGATAGTAACTATGACCTATCTAGCTGTAGGTACACAACTTTGTTATGAGAATGAGCTACCATACTTAGAATGGCCTAGAATGGTAATGGTAGGGCATTGCATAGCATGTTTCTCACACAATCCAAAGGAGGAGGTCTTGGGATAGAAATGGTATGGAGTTTTAAAGCTTAATTATTTCACAAACCAAAGGATGAGATCTTGGAATAGAAATGGTAAGGTGTTGCAGAGCTTGGTTGGTCACATAAACCAAAGGATGAGGGCTTAGAATGGTAATCCTTGGATGTTGTGAAGCTTGGTGATTTACACAATATAAAGGAGGGTTAATGGTATATGTGTCAAAGTGGACACCATGAGTGGTGAGAGGGCAAAGATCATATTTCAACTAGCCCAAATAATGAACTACCGCATACTGCACCATAAGATCTTGGCTTTGTTTCCTAGATAGAGGATAGTAAGGAGGATATATATTCATCTCATAAACAACATAATCCCAATATGGGTTTTGAATAAATTCATCATATGCAACCATTTTATCATAACCTAAATTATACATGGATCCACTATAATTTTAATGAGACATATCTAAGTTAATGATAAATGTTTCATAAAAAGGCTTAGAGTTCTACAAACTTTGAAACACATTGTCTAAAGGAAAAATGTCTCAAATTTAGTCTAACTTGGTTGAAAGGTGGATATATATCTTCAAAATTTTCTATGCTAAAACTTGTTATAAAATACTCTACCATCATATGTCTAACATCAAATGTCTCACACAAAAGGTTGAGTGGCTGAATAAAAATTGGCATGCCAAACTCTAGGTCCAAAGTGTTCCAAACAAATCTAATATAGAAAATATAAAATTTTCTAGGGTTTTTTAACAAAATCAATTTCAAAATATATACTCAAAATATTCATGTGATAGGAATTTTTTAAAAACAAGCACAAAATCTAGACTTAAAAAACAAGGTGAGATTTACTATAAAAAATCTAAACACTTTGGCATAGACTAGGCATTCAAATTTAGACATGAACTTGGTCAATTGGTATGAGGCATAAATAAAAAGGAATAAATAATATAGGATATTTCTCCAAAATAAAGTCACAAACAATAGTTTTTAAATTGGGTAAATAATAAATGTAAGTTACACAACCAAAAAGAGAAAGATTGATGTCTAGGCCCAAATTAGAAAAGGCATAAATAAAAATCAATCAATGTTTGGATTTGAATCTATCAAGGTTAATTAAAAAATAAACTTATGAAAACTAGGATTCTTTGAATAAATGACAAGATAGATAAAATTGAACAACATAATGGCATTAAACAAAGATCCAAAAAGGCATACGTGGATTGGTTTCAAAATGTGAAACTTGGACATAAGGAAAAATAAGTCTATGAAATGATTCAAGCACCATAACAATATTATCACACTATAAATATGTAATAGATGCTTTGTTTCAAGACTCTAAGGGAAAAAATTTAAATGGATTGGGTGGCATAAGATTACCCTTCTCCAATCAAGTGACATGCACAGAAATATTTGTCAAAAGACTTAAGGCAAAAGTATAGTGTTAAACAGATGGCATAATGCCTCTTTAAAAAATGGAGTGATGTAAAAGAAAATATTCAATTTTTATATGGTATAAATAAATAAATAAATAAATATATAGTTTAGACTCAAAAACCATGTAATAAAGGATATATATGACACAAACACCTAAGTGTAAATGTCCTAAATCTCAAAAACTAACAAGGTTTTGTAGTACTATCAAATTCCATCTATATAAATTATTTTGAAATGATTTTAAATGTTAATCCAAAAATAAAAGTGTATTAATAATTATGTTTTTTACACCCCCTTCTCTCAAGATATTATACAATGACATAGAACTCCAGGCTACTTGCCCTACATTAATATTATTTCCATGGCAAGTGGGGTTGTTCTAAAACTAAATTTTTGCATGTTTTTATATGGTCCCAAGTGTGGATAACGCAAGGGATGATCACATAATTTATATCTACATCAACTATCTTTTTTTGAAAAGCTCTTATCTTTTCATAATCACTACATCTGTTGGTTTCTCAATGTAGTGCAATGTCTGAGTTGTCCCTATGATCTAAGGTAGTATCTTACTAATAGAGTTTGTTTAAATGCTCAAGTAAACATACCAATAAATTGACCTCAATTTTTATACCCCACCATGGATTGGGGTTTAAATTATGCAATGATATGAATTCCCAAGTCAATGCTTCCTTAGAAAACTCATGAGGAAGCTATGAATTCATGTTCATAAGCCAAATTACATAAAAATAAATGACTAGTAAAAAGACTTTAAGGTCGCATTTAGATCACTCAAACCATAAAGATTTGAGAAGATCATTAATGAAATTCTTTTCACACCTTTGAAAAAGGCACAAATTAAAATTAAAATAATTTTTGGTCATGGGAGTTCCCTAAATGGGATTGGGCAAGAGCATGTACACATCAATCATTTTATGAAAATAAATAACTTTGAAAGAATAAGTATAAAACAAAAAATCTTAAGCATATGTAATCTAAGAGTGAGTGTTTATTTTAATGAACCAAAGTGAAATATTTATGAAATTTTGACTGCTTGTCTTTAGTTGAAAACTTTTAAAAACTTTCAAAAACATATAAGCATAAAAATAACTAGATTCCTTTTAGGCACCAAACAAAATGTTTTAAGACTTCAACACTTCCAAATTTGAGCCCTTTTCTATCCTAGGTTCTAAAATTTTTGGAGGGTTTTTACCTACCTTGAATCACTTTCATGAATGAGAAAAAAATATTTTGATATAAGCTCTTAGTTTTTTCTCTATTTTTTGTTATAGAGATCGGCATCAATCCATGTAAGGATCAATGTTAATCTGTATAAATTAGCATTGATCGATAGGGATCGACATTGATTCCTTCCTACCTAAAAAAATTAAGGAAAATAAAATAAATATTTTTCACATAAAAATGGTTATCAATATGAGCATAAAACTAATAAATAAGACTAAATCCTATAGGTAAATAGTCAGTCAAATGATAACCAAGCTGTTAGGAATAAAATGAAAACTAAAAAGCTCAAGAATAATTTGTCAAACATGTTTTCACCATGCCCTACTCTATACATAGGGGTTGATGTTAGCCTTGAGTGGATCAGTGTCAATTTTGGGAAGATTTACATTGGTTATATCAAGATCAATGTCTATCTCTATGTAAAATTGAGTGTCACTAAAAAATAGCATATGTGAAAAACAAAGGTAAAACTTGAATTTTTAATATTATCAAACATTTTTTTACAAAACTAAAAACTACATATTATTATCCTTGTATATATGGGATGATCCATAAGGTCCCATTGGGTGTACCATTTGTGATCATAAAAATCCAAGAAGAGAGATTAGTAATATGTTAGTTCAAGTAATAAAAAATTCAATAAACATACTAAAATTACACTCAATCCTAGATTTTTGGGGTGAACTTAATAACTAAAGACAAATGAAAACACAACTAAAATTCAATAGAAAAAAAATACTTTACCTTCCTTAAGAGATCCAAATGCATTGTTGAGTGGCTTGAATGACTTGTGCATCAAAGAGTCTTTGGAAATGGAGTTTGTGTAGCTCATTATCTCCTTGGCACCATGGCTTGTGTTGTGTCTTGGCTTAAGATTTTATCATTGTAACCCTATTCTTCTCAAATATTTGAAGTCATTTATACATGATAACATTACACCAAAATAGTTTAAACTTCAATAGGAAAGGCATTGTATTTATAGGCTTAAGAACTAACCTCAACCCAAGGTGAGTCAAGGTGGAGTTAAGGCTTGGAATGGGTTGAAACCTAACCTAGCTGAGTCAAAGATAATCCCAGTAGATTTAATAATTATCAATTAATCATGATTTGAAATTAATAGGCATGGGTCTCCAAAATGAGATATTTTAGGATATTTCCAAAGAGCTTAACTCTCAAAGGTCATGTTGAAATGTTAGGATATTTGCATTTTTAAATTTATTTATTTATTTATTTATTTATTCATTAATTGTAAATGGATAATTCAACTAAGAATTTAATTTGGTTTACCTTGTTAATTAAATTTAATTATCCATTTATTTGTTTCAAGATTAGATATTTGTTTGTGTGCCCCACTCAATAGGTCTATAGGCCAAATTGACTATTGCGATGCCACATGATGATGAAGGATGAATTTGTGAGAGGTTATGGTTGTATATGATAGGATACCCCAATTATGGATGCCTCAACATGATTCTAAGCTTTGATGAATGATGTATAATTAAATTTGGGATGCTTAGTGATTTTTAGGATTAATTTACAATGGTTGGTAGGAATCAGTTTGAAGTCCAATCATAAGAAAGTTATGGCTAGTTTTAGGTATCTATAGATGGAAGTGTAGAGATTTGACAATGAACCCAGCACACACCATGTAGTAAAATAATGCATAATTGTGTTAATTTCATTATTCTTGATTAATTCATGCTTGGATGTGTTTATATGGTTTAGATCAGTGTTTAGATGTTATTCAATCTTAATTATTATTCTGACTATTTACTATTATTATAATGTGGTTGTCATTGTGGAACATTTCAATTGTTTGATAAATATACTTAGTTGATTATGTAGCCCCTTATAGGTGTGTACCTAAAACATTCAAAAAATTATTTTTATAACATATATATCTGGCATGGAAATGAATTGCATTTTGATCATATAACAAAATTAGTTTATAATGCTTATTTAACCTAGACCTAGGGTGGCATAGATTTTATACCTAAGGGATTATCTAGGTACGAAGTCTTAATTTGTAAATGTTTAAGGTTTGAGTCTTAAATGTTTAAAAGGATAGGCAATCAAGTTTAATTAAAACATAATAATTATGTTTATTGACTTATTATGATGTCAACCATAATTTGAGAAGCTATCATTTGGTTTTGCTTTGTTTTTGGTCATTTAAACCATGCAAATCGGTGGCTAGGGTTTGACTACGAGTTGAAAGGAAATAATGGGAAGACTTTGATTTCATTGGTCAAGCTATGAGATGTGGGAACCATGTTGGGAATTTTTGTCTGATGGCAAGTCATTCTTGGAGAGGTAGAGAATAGTTTTCCATGAAATTAGGGGTTTTTGAAATGCATGTAGTTGACTATGAAAATAATAAAAGAACATGGGAATTTTGGAAAATGTATAAATGACCATGGATGATAGAGAAGGGGAAATAAAATAACTGGCATACCATAGGGAAAAGACTACTTTGAGGAAATACAAAGGTAGTGTTTTATTTTAAATTCACTTTAAATTTTTGAATTCCTATTATACAATTTCTGGATAAAATGTTATGGGGTTTAATAAATGGTTTTGTATAGAGTTTTAACCCTTGATAGAATTGGGGATTAGACCCCATGGGAGGAGAAATTCCCCCTAAAAATCAAATACTTGATTTAATTAAGTATAACATAAGTACAAAGCGTTAGGGTAACTTTGAAAACAAAATCATTGTGTGTTTATTAACTGAATGTGGATTTATTTGGTTATTTACATGGGTTTGTATTAATTTGTGTAAACCAAAGGAATGTGTACTCTTTTAGCTATATAGTTTAGTGTTTTTAAAATATATTAGATTCATTATTTTGGTAGGGGTTGAAATAGGGTTTTTATGTTTATTTATTTGATTAAGTTTTACCCTAGTTCATTTAAATAATGAAATTTATATGTATGAACATCTTTGAGTTGATTTGGTATGATTTTGTATGGGATGACTTTTTGACATTGCTTACATTTATGGGTTGACTATATATGAGTTGATGTCATATAAATGCTTGTGTCAACTAAGTTCAAATGGTTATTTTATTGATTGTAAGTAGATTTAGTTGGTTATCATACTATAGGATTAAGTATATCTTATATTGGTCATATATATGACTGTGTATAAATAATTATGTGTTGGTTGTATATCCATTTCATTATACATCTTGGGATATTATCTTAGGCTTGGGTTATGGGTATATGAACTGGGTTTTTTTTTTAATATTACTTAGTTGTGTATTTGTTCATTTCAAATGGATGAGTATAATATTTGTTATCACTTGTATGTATGTGTCAACTATGTAAATATTTAGGTGTCAACTTTGTATATGGATTATATGTTGACCATGTATAAATATTTATGAGTTTATAGTGTGAAAAAGATTATATGTCAATTGTTAAAAGGATTGTGTAATGACTATGATGATTTTATTATATGTTTATTGTGAGTCAATTTTATACAATGTTTGAATGGATAGATGGAAGTTGTTATTATACATAACTCAGGTAGTTATTCAACTATGTATAAATTAATATTTGTTGATTGTGTGTTATTCAATTATCAAAGTGCAAGGTTATGATTATTTTGTATTGGATATTTATTTGGAAGTTAAATTTGTAGGTTTAGTAAACATAATAAGACTGGGTCAATATTTATACCATTGGTAATTGTATATGATGACTGGGTTATTATTATTTATTCTTGGTTCTTTGAATAGAATTGATATTAAGACTATTTTTGGGTCTTAGATGTTTATTAAATGATCAGATTAGATTGAATCTAAACATTTGCAAAATGGTTGAATTAAACTATTTTAGGGTCATGGATGTTTAATTTGATGGTTAAACTTGTGATGAATGATTTCATTAGGTTGATTTACCATATGGTACGTAATAGTATTTCATATTTTTGTGCTTGTGTTTTAATGCATTTAATTCATGTTTAAAATCTTATGTGGTGTTAATGTGAATTATATTTAATTCAAATGTGAGTTAATATTTTTTAATTATGGAAATTAGACTATGATAATAAACTCAAACATATATAAATATGTATATATGTAATTATAGATTATAAATAAAGATGAGATTACATTTTTATGAATAATCCATAAACACACACACACACACATATGTATCATAATATACCTATATATATATATATATATGGCCATTTATATGTATATATCATTCCATCAAGAAATCATTCGATCAAGGTTTAAATGTATAGTGGACATACTTGATTTGTGTGTGTGTGTGTGTGTGTGTGTGTGTGTGTGTGTGTGTGTGTGTGTGTGCGCGCGCGCGCACATGTGTGTGGATAATTTGGTATGTAATATATGTTTTTTTATATCAAATATATTTATTCATATGAAAACTAGGATTTATATCACTAATTTATAATATGTTGTTTGAGTTATAAATTATAAGGAAACTGATTAATTGTTGGTTTGAATAAATAAATGATGTATTTATTATTTGTTGTTTAGATTAAGATTTAATGTGAAATTAGAATTGTATTATTTTTATTATAATAGTTGTGAACAATAATGTTTGTAATAAATTGATAAATTATTAATGTTATGAATATTTATAGGAAATAATTTATTTATAATATATCCTTAACAGAAAATGGACTTTGGGTTGTATTAGAACTTATTAAGTTATTATTTAACATGTAATTATTTCAAGTTATTTTGTATATTTAATTAATATGGCATTAATAATAAATATATATATATAATAATTCTATGGAAATATTGTATATGGATTACTTGGTAAATCTAGTATGAATGATAGTAAGGATTATTATCATGAGAAAGTTCTCATGTATTTATTTAGAGACATTAATACATAGTTTAAATGATATTTGATTGAGT
Source organism: Torreya grandis (assembly GCA_037957365.1). NCBI lineage: Eukaryota > Viridiplantae > Streptophyta > Pinopsida > Cupressales > Taxaceae > Torreya > Torreya grandis. The sequence continues at coordinate 1,127,195 of JARHVA010003623.1, read as the reverse complement.
ATGTGTGTGATTATGATTGATCTACTAGATCATTAAACTGTATGAAAATTTTGGCCAAAGTAATGTTTATAGTTAAACATTATCATTTCACCTATTTGATTATATGCATGTATGCATGATGTCATGTTAGAATGGAATTCTTTATGATATGATTTATGTAGTTAGAATATCACAACATATGGGTTCTAGTTGACTTATTGATACCTACACTATTATCATCTACTCATACATGAAGGGAGGGTCATTAACTATTTGGGCATTATGCAAGGGATCTATGATCCATGGTTGGTGTGTAAAATCACTCTGATGATGTTATCCCTCACCTTTAGCATTCAGCTAATAGATACTTTTACTCATGATTTAAGTTTATATACATATGATAAGTTTATGGATACGTGTTAGTTATGTGAAACATTATATTTAATAATATTAACTCTGATGTAAAAAAATGGTATTAACGTACTTGATAAACAACAGATTGGTTATTCTTATTATATAATATTATTAAATAAACTTCAACAGTTGTCTAAGTTATTATTTAATAGATATACTTATTTGATGGATTGAATTTGTAATTCTATTGAATGTGATAAGTTTATCATTTTATAAGTGAATCATAATGAGTGCATTATGCATATGCATTTAGTTAAATATCAATTAATTTATCTTAATTGATAATAATATGGTTTGATTACTAAATTAAAGTTTTAAAAAAATTATTTTTTTTGAGTTAAACTCAGTGGAGTTCTAACATTGTGGTATCAGAGTTGAGGCTCAAACTCTAAGATTTAATGAGTTTTCTAACATATTAATACTCTCATATTAATCAAGGAGAATAGTGTGTAATATACCTAGAGGTGAGAGTACTGAAAAAACCAACCTTCTAGTAGATCCAAACCAATTTACCATAAAGAAAGATGTAAATTTGGATGATATTCTCACTTCTATACATGAAACTAGGGACCAAATCATCACCTTAGAGAAGGAAGTGCATGGGCATGTTGAAGAAATCAATTAATAAGAGCCTAAATAGGACCTTGTTTAGCAAGAAGCTTAGCAATAACATAGTAATGATGAGTTGTAACAAGATACAAAGGGTTGAGTAGATATAGAACTTTCATGGGACATGAATAAAATAAATCCTCCTAAGTTTGATGGAACTATGTTAGAGGATGGTGTTGAAGCTTGGTTAATAGAAATGGAATAATACTTTGAGATTTATAATTACACAAAAGTCACCAAGGCAATTTGGGAAGCATATCAACTTTCTAGATAAGTAGCATTGTGGTGGGAAAATAAGAAGCTCAATATGAACCTTGAATCTAGTACCACCACCTAAGATTAATTCTAAGTTTTGTTCAAATCATAATGGTTTCCCCAATTGTATTTTGACCAAAAGTTGATAGATTTTTAGAATTTGAAGTAGGGAGATCTTTCAATAAATGAATATTGGGAACAATTCACTAAGCTCCTAAAATATGTTCCCCAATATCAGGCAAATAAAATATTTCACATCTAGAGTTTCATTATGGTATTAAAACCCCAAATAGGATGTGAGCTAGATGTGCACATGACATCTATGATGGATCAAGTATTTGAGAAAGTAATTAATCTAGAGTTAAAACTTAAGTCTCTTGCTTAGGTCAAGGAGAAGTTCAATAAAAAAAATTGAGGTTCCAAACCCACTCTCAAGAAGAAGAATTAGAAAAGGAACTTAAATTCCAAGAATCAGTTTAAGAATCAAAATGTTAAGTGTAGTAACTTCTTAGGTAGAAATAAAGAGGAAGGTGGATTCAAGCCTTGTTTCAATGGGAACTAGTAGTTAGAAATGAAAGGACCACTTGGTGGATGTTTCATTTATGGAGTTGATCACTATGTTAGGAAATGTACTTAAGGAAATTGTAAAGTTAAATCTAAGGGTAAATTATAGCAAGGAAAATTTCAACAGAGAATCCATGTAGCTATTAATATTGATAAGCTAATTTTCTAGTTTCACCTATTGAGGTCCCAAGTAATGTTTTTGGTCAACCTATTTCCATTTTGACTGATATTAGAGATAAATAATGTTTTATTTCTCCACATATGATTTCTAAGTTGTCTAAGAAGGTTGGTTCAATGGAAAATCCATGGTCATTTCAATATGGGAATTAAGGCAATGTCAAAGTCAATAGGTTCTTCATAGAAGTTGAGATTGAATTACCTAAATTCACCACTATAGTAGATATTTATGCAAATCCACTAGGGTCATATGATGTAATCCTAAGGGTGAATTGGATTGTTAAGCATAAATATAAAATATATTGGTATCTAAAGAAGGTAGAATGTTGGGATGATATTAAGAATTAGACTCAAATTTAGGGTGAGAAAAAGGAGTTAAAAGTTAGGAAGATTTATGAAATTCAGCTAAGAAGGCTCACAAGAAAGGATTTAAAATGTTTATCATTAAAATAAATTATATGGAGGAAATAAAGGAATCATCCATTGATGATTACCCTTTCCTTAAGAACTTTCAAGATGTGTTTACAAAGTAATTTTTGGGATTTGCACCCAAGTGGGAGTTTGATTTCTTAATTGATATAATACCTGGTTTAGAACTAAAATCTAAGGCACCTTATAGGATGCTACAAAATTGATTGAGTTGAAAGATCAACTATAGTATTTGTTATCTAAAAGGTCAATTTGATCAAGTGTGTCACCATGGGCTGCACTAGTTGTGTTCATCAATAATAAAGATGGTACTCTTCACCTATGTATTGATTAAAGAATGTTAAACAAAGTGACAATAAAGAACAAGTATCCATTGCCTCACATTAATGATATATTTGATCAAATGTGTGGGGTGATATTTTTATCCAAGATAGATCTCTAAGCGAGATATCATTATTTGAGGATTAGATAATAATATATTCTCAAAACAACATTCAAAACTTAGTATGGGCATTATGAATTTAAAATGTTACCTTTCAAGTTAACAAATGCTCTGGTACCATTCATCAATCTCACAAACAATGTGTTTATGGATTATCTAGATCACTTTGTGTTAGTTTTTATAGATGATATCCTCATTTATTCAAAGAATCATGAAGAACATGTACAACATCTATAATTGGTTTTTTAATGTTTATGAAAGCACAAACTTTATGGTAAAGTATAATATTTGGGACACATTAACTCAAAAAATGGAATTTCAGTTGATTTGGTGAAGATAAGATCCATGATGAGTGTCTAGCACCCAAAAATGTGAATGAGGTTAGAATTTTTATGGGACTAGTAAGGTATTATAGGAAATTTGTTCTAAATTTATTGAAGAAAGATAACCTAATTACATCTCTTCAGTAGAATAATTAGATTATTGTTTGGTTAGAAAAGTGTGAGAAAGCCTTTTAGGAGTTAAAAAAGGAGGCTTACATTCATACCTATGCTAAGAGTTCTCAATATTAATGGTCAGTTCTCAATAATCATTTATGCATCTAGGGATGATTTTTTAGGAGTTCTTATACAAGATGGTTTAGTTGTATCATATGAATCTAGGAAGCTTAAACCATATGAGGATAATTATGCCCCACATGATATATAAATTGATACAATAGTGCATTCTTTAAAAATTTGGAGGTATTATCTATTGGAGAAATTATTTGAACTCAAGACTGATAACTTGGGGCTCAAATATATCTTCACCCAACTGAACCTAAATTCTCATCAGAGATGTTGGCTAGATTTCATATCTGACTATGATTTTTGTATTAGCTATATCAAGGGCAAGGAAAATAGATTTGTTTATTCCCTAAGTCATAGAAGGTATATAAAAACTTTTGTTACTATCAAGAATACCTTTCATGATCAAGTTATTAAATTATCCTCTAGAGATGAATTTTATGAACAAGTTAAGAAAGTTTTATTAGAAAACGTTCAGAACCCTAAGTTTAAAGGATTCAAGTTGGAGAATGATGGTCTTTTGAGGTATAATGGTAGAATGTATGTACTTGATAGGGAGAATTTGAGGATCACATTTCTTAATAATGCCCCTTATTTAGGTCGCCTTAGAGTGACTAAGATCATGTCTGAGCTAAGACCTCTTTATATCTAGAAAAGAATTAAAAGGGATGTAGTGGATTTTGTGTCTCATTGTTTGGAGTGTCAACATGTTAAAGCTAAACATGTACATCTAGTTATATTTTTGTATCCTCATAATATATCATAATGGAAGTAGTAGGTAATTAGTATGCACTTTGTCTAAGGTTTTCCATTATTATGGAATGAACATGACATGATATTAGTGATATTTGACAAACTAACTGAGGTAGCTCACTTCATACCAGTTAATTTCAATGATGATACATTAATGATTACCAAAATATTTATGAAAGATGTATACTATTTACATGGTTTTCTAGAGAATATCATTTCTGATCAAGATCTTAGGATGACATCTAGGTTTTGGTTGACTCTAAAAATGAATGGACAAATAGAGATATTAAACTAATTTCTAGAAGATCTTATTTGAATGTATTAAATGGATCAATAATAAAGGTGAGAAAATTATCTTCCATTAATAGAGTTTTCTTATAATAACTCTTAACAATCAACTTTAAATATGGCTCCATTTGAAGCATTATTTAGAAGAAGGTGTCAAACACCAATCAGTTGGGATAAGCTTAAAGACAAGGTGGGATTTGGTCTTCAAATGATTATAAAAATAGAAGAGGAGGTCAAGTTAATTAAATAAAGGTTGGTTGAAGCCAATTATAGACATAAAAGATATGTTAATCTAAAAAGGAAAACTAGATAGTTTTTTGCTGGTTATATATATATATATATATATATATATATAGGGTTAAGCCTCAAAAGAGCTCGATTAATTTTGGAAAATCAACAAAGATTTCACCAATATATGTGGGACCCTTTGAGGTGTTATAAGTGATCAATCCTATTGCATATAGGCTTGACTTTGCCACTAGATCTAGCTCTCTTACATAATGTTTTTCATGTGTCCTATCTTAAAAAATATGTAGATGATTCTTTTCATGTATTAGATTGAATTGTTTTATAGGTTATGAATCTTAGGGTGGTCATAGTATACAATTTAGAATAATTGAAAGTCATAAACTTAGTTTGTGTAATAGGGAAGTATCATAGTGTAAATTCTGGGGGGATAAATATTCTTAGGATAGTGCCACTTGGGAGGACTATGATGAGTTCTATAGGTTGTTTCCATATTTATTTATTTAGAATTTACTATTGTTATTTGATTTTATATTATGTGTTATTTTATTTTAGAGCTTTGGTTTTAAATAAATTTCATCAAGATGATGACCAATTTTAACGGGTAAGGATGTTACATCACAATTTTCTCACTAAACTTGATTTTATTATTAAACAAATATTAATGGGGTTAATGTTGTTTAATTAATGATACAGTAAAATATTTTCATTATAATTATGTATGGATAAACATATAATGATTATTTTATGTAACTCATTACTTTATGGGTTAGTCGTACATGATTTTCATATGCATGTTGATTATGCTTATTTATTATTAGTATTATGATTTAGCAGCATTTGTATTGATTATCATGGTTATAGGCTATCATTTTAATTTGTGAGGTGGATACAAGAGAAATTATACTCTCCAAACATATATGGAGGGAGAGTATCATTAGGGAGGGTACTGTAAATGAATACTCTAAAAGTGTAGAGATTCAAAAATGAACCTAGCAAATACCACGTAGTAAAATAATTCATAATTTCTTTAATTTCATTATGTTTGATTAATTCATGGTTGGATGTGTTGATTTTGGATCATTGTTTAGATGTTATTCAATCTTAATTGTTGTTATATATATTTTCTTTGATTATAATGTGGTTGTCATTGTAAAATGTTTTAGTTTTTTGATAACTATAGTTTGTTAATTGTATAACCCCTTACAGGCATGTACCTAGAACATTAAATAAATAAGTATTGTTAGAACATATATATATATATATATATATATATATATATATATATATATATATATATAGCATGGAAATAAATTACATTTTTATTATATAAAAAATGGCTTTATAATCCTTATCCAACCTAGACCTAAGGTGGTACCTAGGGTGGCATAGTTTTTATAACTAAGGGATTATCTAGGTATGAAGTCTTGATTGTTAAATGTTTAATCTCTAATTGTTTAATGTTTAAATACATAGGCATTCAAGTTTTATTAAAACATAATAATTATGTTTAATGATATAGTATGATGTGAACCCTTATTTGAGAAGCTATCATTTGGTTTTGGAATGTTTTTGGTCATTTGAACCATGCAACTTGGTGGCTAGATTTTGAATGCGACTTGAAAGGAAATAATGGGAAGATTGTGAGTTCATTGGTCAAGTTGTGAGATGTGGGAAGCATGCCAATAATTTTTGGTCTAATGGTGCATCATTCTTAGAGTGGTAGAGAATGGATCACCATAAAATTAGGGGTTTTCAAAATGCATGAAATTGACTATGGAAATAGTAAAGTAACATAGGAATTTTGGAAAATGCACAAGTGGTCATGGATGATAGAAAAGGGAAAAGAAAATAAGTGATAGACCAAAGGGAAAATACTACTTTAGGGAAATATAGAGGTGGTTTTTGTTTTTGGATCACTATAAAATTTTGTATTCTTATTATATAGTTTTTGGATAAAATGTTATGGGTTTTAATAAATGGTTGTTTATAGAGTTTTAACCCTTGATATAATCATGGATTTGACCCTATGAGAGGAGGAATCCCCACACAAAATCAAATCCATGATTTGATTAAGTATAACATGAGTACAAATGGTTAGGGTAACTATGAAAATAAAAAAAATTGTGTGTTTATTGACTGAGAGTGGATTCGTTTGGTTATTCACAAAGTTGTGTATTAATTTTTGTAAACCAAAGGACTATGTATTCTTTTAGATATACAACTTAGTGTTTGTAAAATGGATTAGAGTCATTATTTTGGTAGGGATTAAAATAGGGTTTTGATGTTTATTTATTTGATTGAGTTTTACCCAAATTTGTTTAAATATTGAAATCATTGTGTATGAACATCTATGAGTTGATTTGGTATGATGATGTATGGTATGAATTTTAGACATAGCTTAGATTTTTGGGTTGACTATCTATGACTCAACTGCATATATATGTTTTTATGTTGACTGAGTTTAAATGGTTATTTTTTAATTGCAAGTAAATTTAGTTGGTTATCATACTATAGGATTAAGTCTATTTTGTATTGGTCATATATACAACTGTGTATAAATGAATATGCATTGTTTGTGTATCCATTTCATTATATATCTTGTGATATTATCTTAGGCTTGGGTTATGGGTATGCAAATTGGGTTTTCATTGAATATTACTTAGTTGTGTATTTATTCATTTCAAATGGTTGAGTATAGTATTTGTTATCACTTGTATGTATGTGTCAACGAGGTAAATATTTAGGAGTCAACTATGTACATGGATTATATGTTGACCATGTATAAATATCTATGAGTCGACAGTGTGAAAAAGATTATACGTCAACTATTATAAGGATTGTGTAATAATTATGGTTAGTTGTTTATATGTTAACTGTGAGTCAATTCTATATAATGTTTGAATAGATGACTAGAATTTTTTATTAGACATAACTTAGGTAGCTATTCAACCATGTAGAAATGAATATTTTTTTACTATGTTATTTGATTACCAAATTATAGGGTCATGATTATTTTGTATTGGATATTTATTTAAAAGTTAATTTCATAGGTTTAGTAAACATAATAAGACCAAGTCAATATTTATACTTTGGTAATTATATATGATGATTAGGTTATTATTATTATTTATTCTTACTTCTTTGAACAGAATTGATCTTAAGACTATTTATTAGGGTCTTTGATGTTTATTAAATGATCAAATTATATTGAGTCTAAACATTTGCAAAATGGTTAAATTGAACTATTTTGGGGTCTTGGATGTTTAATTTGGGGGTTAAACTTGTGATGAATGATTTCAATAGGTCAATGTACCATATTGTAAGTAACATTATTATATATTTTTGTGTGTGTTTTAATTCATTCAATTTGGGTTTTAAATGTTGTGTGGTGTTAATGTGAATTATATTTATTAAAATGTGAGTTCATATTTTTTAAGTAGGGAACTTGGAATATTATAATAAACTCAAACATATATAAATATGTGTATATGTAATTATGGATTATACATTAAAATGAGATTATATTATTTATGAATAATTCATAAAAACACACACACACACACGTGTGTGTGTGTGTGTGTGTGTGTGTGTGTGTGTGTGTGTGTGTGTGTGTGTGTGTGTGTGTGTGTGTGTGTGTAAGTTAACAATTACAAATTATATGCATAGGTATATATGTGTATGTATGTATGTATGACCATTTATATGTATATATCATGCCATTAGGAAATTGGTGGTTAAGGGTTTAAATGTATAGAAATAAAAGTGGGCATACTTTATATATATGTATGCATATAATTTGGTATGTAATAGATATTTGTTTATGGTGAATAGATTTATTCATATACAAACTAGGATTTATATCATTAATTTATAATATGTTGTTTCAGTAATAAATTATGAATACAATTATTAATTTATAATTCAAAAAAATAAATGATGTATTTATTATTTATTAATTAGATTAGGATTTATTATAAAATTCTATAATTGTATTATTTTTATTATAATACTTATGAATAGGGATGTTTGTATAGAATTCATTAATTCTTAATGTTATGAATATTATTAGGAAACAATTTATTTTTAATATAGTCTTAATGGAAAATGGACTTTGGGCTATATTAGAGCTTATTAAGTTATTATTTAACATATAATTATTTCAAGTTATTTCTTGTATTTAATTATTGTGACATTAATACTAAATCTATATAAGACTTATGTGGAAATATTATATATGGATTACTTAGTAAATATGATATTAATTCCAAAGGATTATTATCATAAGAAGGTTCTTATGTATTTAATTATAATAATTAATACATAGATTAAAAGAAAACTGATTGAGTGTGTGTGTGTGATTATGATTGATCTACTAGATCATTAAACTCTATGAAAATTTTAGCTAGAGTAATGTTTATAGTTAAACATTATCATTTCACCTATTTAATTATATACATGTATGCATGATGTCATGTTAGAATGGAATTCTATATGATATGTTATAAGTAGTTATAATCTTACAACACACAATTTCTAGTTGTCATCTTGATACTTGTATTGTTATCAATTGCTCATCCGTGAAGGGAGGGCCATTCCCTAATTGGGTATTATGTGGGGTATATATGGTCCATGGTTGGTATGGAAAATCATCCTGATGATGCTCTCCCTCTCCTCTAATAATAATCTGATAGATACTTTTCCTCATGATTTCAGTTTATATACATATGATTAGTTTATGGATACTCTTTAATATGGAGGTGATATGCATGAAACATTATCAAGATAAGTGAACTAGAGATCAGTTTTAGACACTAAGGATAGTTTTAAAATTTAAAATACACTAATACACTTGAAAACACTTCATGTGACCTATTAGAGTGAAATAACTTGCATCAAATAGGGAAGGATTGAGAGAAAACAAGGATGGATATCAATCACTTGAATTTTCACTATAAATCTCTTCACACAATTTGATAAGATAGTTTTTTAAATCAAAACTAGATTGCATATATTATTTCAAAGGTAAATTACAATATCAAACTAGTAAGTCTTTGCCATAATAGGTGTCAAATTATAAAATAAGGACTAAAATGGCTTGCATTTATAGAATGTTAATGGAGAGAGAAGAAAGTGGAGTTCAAAGGTCACAATGCCACATGTCAAGGCATGAAAATTAGTTACTGTTGACAAAGGAAAATTGCACCCAGTGGTAGGAAAACCAGTTCCTACCTTCTCCTCACAACATGGAAACTCCTCTATTACCTGTGGGATGGTGAAGTAGGAGAGGAGAGTCTCTAGTTAAGGGCTAGCTCCCTTTGATGTATCATAGTTGTTCTAGCAAGTGAAAAATATAGGCATAGCTATATATATGTATGTATGTGTGTGTGTATATATATATATATATATATATATATATATATATATACACACATACATACATATATATATATATATATATATAGCTATAAATCGGGGATGAAAAGGGAGAAGAAGATACAGGAAAACAAACTACTCTAAGGAGGTGATACACCAAAATAAGGTAACACACTTATACACTTCACCCTTGATAGAGGAAATAATCTACTAACTTAACAGGAAGGTAAAAATGAAAGATACATAAAAGGGGAGGTTCACTAAAGGTTTTGTGAGAAACACTCTATAGATGATCCCCTCTATTCTGCACTCCAAAGTAGAACTCTTCTCCTATCATCTATAGATGGTGCCTTGTAGATAGCTAGCATGTTGATGTTGAACCTATGATAGCATCAGAGATAATGACTAAACACATATTAACACTCAGGACATACACAGGATATCTATTCAAGAAAGAGGTAAAAAAAGTGTTTGTAGATTTAGGTGTAAATTTCAGCAAAGCTTCACTTTGTAAAATTGTGAAAAGATAGTTACAAATGACTAAGTTTACAATTTATATGAGAAGCAAAAAGGCCCATTTGGCACTCTTGCTTTTACAAGTGGCATACGTGTCCCCTTGAAAGAAAACAAGTCACTCAAATATTAATGAGTTGTTCATTTTGACTGTTCGAGACCTGCATTTGTTGCTTAGGTAACTTACACAATTTGCCTTTCAATTAATGCAAATGGATAAAATGGTTATTTCTTTACCAGCTACTCACATCCCAAATGATCACTTGCTAGCACAATCCTACCTGCTGAAATCACTTCTTCAATTTATGCCTTTTAGACCCAACTGCTCATTCATCCTTTGCTTGCTACTTTGTCTATTTGTTATTCACACGATCAGGCAATAAATGTCTTCTATCTATTCCACTTGGATCACTCAACTGGTCCCTACCCTATCATCTTTGCTTATTACTTGGAATTTTTCCTTTTTGGTCGCTCGGCCCCTTGGGTGATTACACTGGCGGGTCACTTGATCCTAAGCTCTTTTCCTGGCTAGCGCTTTCCCTTTAAAAAAAACAAATGGTTATTCTATTTCACCAAATTTGACGTCTCCTCGACCATCATGGCTTTAAAAATCAATGGAAATTTCATCTTCTTGAAATTGATGGCTTCTTGAGTGTCATCATTTGAAATCCAATGGCTAAACCGTTAAGCCAAATTTGACAGCCATCGGGGCATCACTGGGTCCATGTGGCATCCTTTCAGGCACTTTCTCTATTTTTTGTAGGCATTTTTTCCTTTGTTATTTTCCTTGGCACCTTCTAGAAGGGAAGGTGCCCCTTCAGCCTTTTAAAAGGTCCTTTGATTTAGGCCAGAAGTCCCCTGCAAAGGCACTTGCCCTTTGGGGTCCTTCAGCGGGTCTTTGTTTGAATGGACTGCTTCCTGGGTCCCGTGGGCAAATTGTCCACAGACAATTTCCCTCAATGAATTTCCCCAGGCTTCTTTGAACTGTGGCTTCATTTGAAATCCTGTAGACTTTTGTCTGTGAACATTTTCCTATGAATAAAAAGTTTGCAAAAATTTGTCCTTTCTCTCTGCCTTCAGACTTTTGAAATGGCCTAAATTCTTTCAAACTTTTTGTCCAAAGGAATTCCTTTGAACAAAAGTCTGAAGGAATTGGGACTTAGCCAATTTTTTGATTAGAAATTGAAATCTGAACTTTGGACTTACCCTTTTTCGGGTTCCCTTCTTTGTTGAGCCTGCCCTCTGCTAGGGCACCTTGACTTTGGAAAACTCCCTTTCTTTGAAGGACCCACCCTTGAACCAAATCTGTTGAACCAAAGATTGGTTCAACAGTTCAAGGTTCAACCACTGCACACTAATGAGCCTACTAGGCTAAGACTGATAAACCCTTTTGTTGAACCTTTCCTTTGAACTGAACCTGTTGAACCAAAGATTGGTTCAACAATTCAATTAAGCGTGCCGATGAACCTTTTAAAACCAATGAACCATATCAAACCAAGCACTTGAACCAAGGATGTTGAACCAAAGACATTAAATTGAACCTGTTGAACCAAGACTTGGTTCAACGGTTCAAGGTTCAAAGGAGCATGCCAATGAACGAAAAGCCTAGCCCAATGAACTCTTTTGCATTGAACCAGGCATTTGAACTTAAGCTGGTTGAACTGGAAGTGTTGAACTTATTGCTAGTGTTTGTTGATAGAGATTTATGTTTGAACCAAGGCACTGAAATAGTCCCAAAAAATGGCTAAGTGTTGAAAAACTGATTCTTTTGACTGAAAACACCTACAGAAGCCTTTGAACCATTAAAAATAAACCTACCTCCAAAGTCCATAGATTTTCCTTTTCCTACACAGTCCATAGATTCAAGGCTACAAAGTCCGTAGATTTGAATAGATTCATGAAAAATCAAAAAAAGAAAAGGCCTCAAACAGTAGGGACAGGAGGGGACCAATTTTTTTTGCCCTGATGGGCAAAAAATGGTCAACAGATTGGTGACTCATAGGGGAAACATGCCTGCCATGCTTAGAATTTAGCTTCCTTGAAAATCCATTGGGCATGGAGTCAGTAGTAACTTTGACAACCAGCAATAGCTCTGCTATAACTTAGAACCAAAAACATGTAGACCACCTCTGAGAAAAATAAAACACACACAAAGCTAAGAAAACTACAACCTATACAACGACACTTAGGGAAAAATAGGAAAAGAAAAACAAGGGAAAATATGTACAAGTGAGCCCAAAAGAAAAAATAGTGGCAATGCTTCAAATGTATCCCATTAACTGGGATACATAGTTCCTCACCATCCAACTTGGAAAGTTGGAATGCATTATGCTGCTTGCATTGAGTGATCATGTAAGGACCACTCCATAGGGTGTCAAATTTTGCATGTTTTTTGGGCTTAGCTCAATCTTCATCCCATTTTAAGATGATGTCTCCTTCAGAGAAATATTTTGGCAAAGATTTCTTATCGAAGTGCCTTTTTACTTACTGTTGGTGACTGGTCATAGAAGCCATAGTCTGATCCCTTACCTCTTGGATCTCCATTAGCTCACATAACCTAACTTTTAGGACATTTCCTTCTTCAGACTGTAGTTGGTGAGAGAGATCCAACACTGGTAATTCAAGCGAGATGGGAAGCCTAGCTTCCCTTCCATAGATGAGCATGTATGGAGAATTTTTGATTACTCTTTTGGGAGTAATTCAGTCAGCCCATAGAGCTATCTTTAGCTTGGTATGTCAGGTTTTTTGATTGTCCTCCATAGTCCTCTTTATGATTCTGATCAGATTTTTGTTGGTGGACTCAGCCAACCCATTTCCCTATGGATAATAATTTGATGAAGTGTTGAGGTAGATGCCATACTTCAGCACCCATTCACTTATTTTGATCCCCAAAAAAGCCAAAGTGTTATCTGAGATTATGGTGGCTGGGACCCCAAATCTTGTTACCAGGTCCTCATAAAACTCCAAGACTACGCTTTCATTTGCCTCTTTCAGGGTGACGGCCTCCACCCACCTAGTGAAATAACCTGTAGCAGTTAGGACCCATTTGTGCCCAACACTGGAGGGAGGGTTGATCATCCCTATGAAATCTAGGCCCCACTGCATGAATGGTTGCTCAACTTGAATGGGCTATAGTGGCATGACAACCAATCGCTATTTTTCATCAAAAAGTGCACACTTTTGGCACTTTCTTACCTAGGCATGGGTGTCCTTGAAAAGAGTAGGCCAAAAATAGCCAGCTCTCATTATCCTTGCTATTGTAGCTCTAGGGATGAAGTGACCACCTATAGGCCCATCATGGAACTTAGCCAATACCTTATCGGCCTGGTTTGGGTCAATGCACCTTAGGAGGACCCTAGAGAAATCCCTCCTAAATAATACTTCACCAATCAGAACATAAGGAAGGGATTAGAGTTTAAAATACCTTCTCCTAGCCTTATTAAAACCCTGAGGACATTCACCTGTGAGAAGGAAATACTTCATGTCTAGTGTCCAATCCTTTATGACAGTTGGTTCTTCTATTGTGGTTGCATCATGGATTATCAAACTATCTCTCCTCCCTTGCTTTAAGTCTACAACCAGCTATTCACATAGGCCTCTTCCTCTCACCAGCTTGGTGATCTTGATATTTATGTTATACTCCATCACTTTGGTAATCCACCCTACCCTCTTTTCATTTAAATCTTGATTGGTCAAGAAATCCTTGACACCCAGATGTGGGACCATATGGTGTATTCTGCTGTTAGACAACATGTGCCTAAATTTCTTCAAGCTCTGCACCACTACCAGGACTTGCTTTTCTACATACATGTACCTAGCTTCAAAGTCTTCTAACCCTTGGTTGAAGAAAGTAAGTGGTTATTCAAGGTCATCACTGTTAGCTTGGGTAAGCATGGTGGATATCACTTCCTCATTATTGAAGGTATAGAGGTTGAAGTCTTTGCTGAAGTTTGGGCTGATCAAAGTGGGAACCTGGGTTATGGCCTGCTTGATGGCCTCAAAGCTATGTTTCCTCTCAGCTATCCATTTGAAATCCTCACCTTTCTTTAGCATAGGGGTGAGTGGCTTGACTATCTTTGCAAAATTTGGAATGAATCTCTGAATGAAATTAATCTTGCCAAAGAAACTCTATAGACTTTTCTTGTGTTTTGGTAGGGACATCTCTAGTATAGAGCAAGCTATCTCAGCGTCAATAGACAAACCCTCCTTGGAAACAATGTGGCCAAGGAGTTTCCCCTCATGAACAACAAATACTCACTTTTTTGGATTAAGAGAGATGCCAAATTCCCTACATCTTTCAAAAATCTACCTGAGGTGCTCTATGTGTTAGCTCGCTTCTTTGGAGAATATTGTCACATCATCAAGGTAGACCAGCATGTTGTTGTTTATCAAGCCACCAAAATCCATGTCCATGGCCCACTGAAAGGTAACACCAGCATTGGATAGCTTGAATGGCATCTTCTTGTAGGTGAACGTTCCCCATTTAGTGGTGAAGGTTGTTTTGTGCTAGTCACAGCCTTGCACTAAAATCTGATTATACCTTGAATAACCATCTAGGAGGGAGAAAAATTCACTACCAGCTACCTTCTAGAGGATCCACTCCATCCTTGGAAGGGGGTAATGATCCTTTAAAGAGACTCTATTAAGGTCTCTATAGTCGACACACAGCCTGATCTCCCCATTCTTTTTCCTAACAGGAATGAGGTTGGCTAGCCATGAGGAATGTTTGATTGGAAATATAATTCTAGATTCAATCAATTTGGCCAACTCCCTTTGCATGAGGGGCTCAATCATAAGATTGATAGGTCTTTGCTTTTGAGTGACTGGCCTGGCGCCTTCCTCTAATTCAATGGTGTGTTGGGCAAGCCTTGGGTAAAAACCCTTCAAATCACTATAATCCTAGGCAAAGACGTTAGCAAATTGTTGACACAGTAGGATGAAATCTCACCTCTCTTGAAATGTGCAAATTTTACCAAGCACCAGCAGCTTGCCTTTGAAAATTTTGACCCTTTCATAATTCTCCTCTTTGGTAGTGATGCAGGCCTTGTCATTTCTCAACTGGTCATCACTGTTGAAAATGCTTTCAAGCATGACTAGACCCTTAGGGAGTTTGTTGTTCTTTAACTAAATAATCTAATTGCCATATTGCTGCTACAATCTTGCCTAGTTGTGTGTTGCAAACTCAGCTTATTTTTGCAGGAAGAAAGCTATCTGCTGGTCACTTTTGAAGACTTACCAATTTGCAAAATTGTCTAGGATTGAAGGCCAATCCACCACTTTCAAGTGGTGCAAACCACAGTCTCTACTTATTTCTTTTAAAACATCAAATTGGGTGCCAATTACTGCTAGCCTATCAATCTGTTTGTTTTGCTCCCTGGGAATAGAGGAAATGTTAAAGACCAGAAAATCCTCCACCAAGTCCCAAACTCTATGTTTGTATGAATTTAGCAAGGAATTCCTGGTTAGATTTAGGCCTCTTACTTGATTCACAATTAGTTCATTGTCTCCTAAGACTTGCGACTCCCTAATCCATCTCTTTCTTGCCCATTCATGCCCATGGATCAAAGACTCATATTCTACAACATTGATGGTGCAAGAGAATTGGAAACATAAAGCTAAAAATTACCTTTCCTTAGAATGGGAAACTAGCATTGCTCCACCACCAGCACCTATTTTACTTCTAGAGCTGTCAAAATATAGTTGCCATAGGCCAAGATCTTCTTTGCTCTCCTTCATTAAATTTGGCATGAAGGTGCCCTCTTCATGTATATAATAGACTCCAAGGTCTACCTCCTCAATGAATTTGAATGGATCATATTCAAAGTTATCATTTCCCCACTCATCCAAGAGTAAGTCTGTGACTCCTTCAAGAGCAGAGGATGAAGATTGGTCTATCTGAGGCTCTTCTGGGTTGATGATGGTGTAACTAACGTTGGCTACCTTTGGCAAATATGGTTCTAGGTTGTCTTTGTAGAGTGGCTTAGACTCAATTTTCACTTTGGTTCCATACTTGGTTCTGAAAACTAGATATGACCAATTCATTGCTAGATAACCACCTATCTTTGATGTGAAGTCCCTAGACAAGCAAATTGTGAAATACAGAGGAACATTCGCTACTACTATATCATGGGGAATTGAGAAGGTTGGGCAAGCATGCAATGTCAAGCCTAAACCCTTCTCAATCCCAACTATTTTTGTAGGTGTCCCATCTAGTTGTAGGACTCCTTTGTTCATTTCTTCATACTTTAATCCCATCTTATCAGCAATGCACTTGGGCATCACTGAGGTGTTGGCCCCACTATCAATTATGTAGTTGTGCACCAAGAAGTCCCTAATGACCAAGGATACATAGAAAGGAGGAGTCTTCTCTTCCTTCTTCACTTATCCTGAAGTGGAAGGCTGTCCATTTGTCATCAAGACATTATCAGTGTTGGCTAGGATAGCTTGACAATCTAGCTCATTCAATTCCCTTTTTAACACGTTCTTCTAGCCCAGAAGAGACAAAGAGTCCCATTATACATTTAGCTTCTTCATCTGATCCACTATATTGATTTGAGGACTACCACACCTTAAGCTTTCTTTGGGGGTGATTCTAAGCTAAATCATAGGCTGAGGGGTTGAAGGTATAGATGGCTGTCTGAAATTTGGGGCTTTTATATTGGAGTGTGATGGAGGAGGCCCTACTGCCACCTAGGTGGTGGCTTGGGCCTCTCCAGTTGCCCTTCTCCTGAATCTCATATTGGCTGCAAGACAATCAGCCTGACCATCTGCATTGCCCACATAATTTACTAAATGAAATTCTCCTTCCATGTGATTCATCAGGGTAGAATCAAGTCGGGCCTAATTATTACTCGTGTTGGGCTGCATTGAAGGCTCAAAAGCTTAAGATTGAGTGGCTTTTTGGTTATCTACATTTTGAAAATAGTTCATCACCTCATTTATATAGATGTCCTATTCTTGACCATATCCCATGGTCGAACAGCTTGACTGCTCTTGTACTATATTGTTCTAAATAGGTACCATGGCCTTAGATGATGAAGAGGGACCATCATTTTAGTTTTGAAATGGCCTGGTTATAGTGAGCTGCCCCTAATTATGGTTATGATTTTGAAAAGGGGGTCTAGAGGCCTGGCCATAATGCTGATAACCCTAGTTTGGCTTGTTGCTTTGAGCTTGCTGCCTCTTAAGGGCAATAAGTTCATTTGACATGCTTTGCAACAGGATTTTAACTTCATGAAGCTCATTGGATGGAGCGGCAACTGGCTTCTCAATGGTAGGTAGTGGACCAACTATGGGAGCAATAGCTTGAATTGGGGGCAGTGATTCTGGGAAAAGTGGCATGTGAGGTCTAGGAGTAATTTTCTCGGCTTGAATCAAGAAATTTTTGGCTACTATGGCAATGTCATAAGCAACTGGAAATATATGTCCTCTCATAGATTGGATCATCATAGCAATATCACTATTTAATGCCTTTAAATAGTACAAGAAAGTGTAGCTGGGGGTCAGTCTTACCAGGATGGGAATTCTATCCCAAGTCTTTTGAAAATATGTGTTGAAGTCCTGCATATACTCGTGTAGAGCTCTCTTTATGGTCGTCAGCTGCTCAGCAAGAGAGAGGCCATCATTTTTTTCCCCAAAATGATCAATTAACTAAGTGCCCAATTTGTTCTAGGAATGTATGGAATTCATAGGCAAGGTTTTGTACCAATCAAGAGCCTTGCCTTTAAGAGACAGCGCCAATAGTTTGATGGCAATATTTTTTTCTATTATATTGTGAATATTGCAAAGGTTGGCAATATTATTAATATGCTCAATGGTTGTAATAGGTCCCACTCCATCAAAATAAGGCACATTATTTAGAGCTATTCCCAGAATTGGGTCATAGCATGGGAGATTTAAGGGGCTCTCACCATGAAAAGCTACAAAAGGTAGTGCCATGGCTGGGATCAGCTATAACTAGGGTTGTGTTGCGTATGTGGCTCCTAAAATAGGTCTAGGAGGATTGATTTCTAGATAAGGATGAGTTCTCTCAAACCTTAGCCTTTTAGTAGAGTTTAAAGGTAGCTCAACAAAATCAAAAGGGACCCCTCTTAAAGCAGACCTTGTGGTGACCTTTGGCATAGAAAGTTAAGTGATTGGTCTTAAAATAAAAAATGAAATTCTTACCAGTGGAGTCGCTAAATGCTAGAAGACTTTGAAATGGCTGTATCAGGACCAGCATCAATCCTGAACTTTTACTAAGTAAAACAACCTAGTCCCACTAGGCTTGCCAAAACTATTGACGTGCAAGGTGTTGTATTGGTGGTTCTTCTGTTGTAACAGGATCAGCAACTAACCCTACAACTTTACTGAGTGATCAAATTGAGTCCCACCGAGCGTACCAAAACTTTTGATGGAGGAAAATTACACCCAGTGGTAGGAAAACTAGTTCTTGCCTTCTCCTCGCAACATGGAAACTCCTCTCTCACCTATGGGATGATGAAGCAGGAGAGGAGAGTCTCTAGTTAAGGGATAGCTCCCTTTGATGTATCATAGTTGTTCTAGAAAGTGCAAAATATAGGCATATATATATATATATATATATATATATATATATATACAGTTATAAACTGGGGATGAAAAGGGAGAAGATACAGGAAAATAAACTACTCTAAGGAGGTGATACACCAAAACAAGGTGACCTTCTCACACCCACTCTCAAAATTAGGTAACACACTTATGCACTTCACCATTGATAGAGGAAACAATATGCTAACTTAATAGGGAGGTAAAAATGAAAGATACAGAAAAGGGGAGGTTCACTAAAGGTGTTGTGAGAAACACTCTGTAAATGATCCCCTCTATTCTACACTCCAAAGTAGAACTCTTCTCCTATCAACTGTAGATGGCACCTTGTAGATAGCTAGCATGTTGATGTTGAACCTATGACAGCATCAAAGATAATGACTAAACATAGATTAACACTCAAGACATACACAGGATATCTATTCAAGAAAGAGGTAAAAAAAGTGTTTATAGATTTAGGTGGAAATTTTAGCAGAGCTTCACTTTGTAAAATTGTGAAAAGATAGTTACAAATGACTAAGTTTGCAATTTATATGAGAAGCAAAAAGGCCCATTTGGCACTCCTACTTTTACAAGTGGCATATTTTTCCCCTTGAAATAAAACAAGTCACTCAAATATTAATGAGTTGTTCATTTTGACTGTTCAAGACCTGCATTTGTTGCTTAGGTAACTTACACAATTTGCCTTTCAATTAATGCAAATGGAAAAAATGGTTGTTGCTTTACTAGCTACTCACATCCCAAATGATCACTTGCTAGCACAATCCTACCTGTTGAAATCACTTCTTCAATTTGTGCCTTTTGGACCCAACTGCTCATTCATTCTTTGCTTATTACTTTATCTATTTGTTATTCACATGATCAGGCAATAAATGCCTTCTATCTATGCCACTTGGATCACTCAACTACTCCCTACCTTGTCATCTTTGCTTATTACTTGGAATTTTTCTTTTCTGGTTGCTCAGTCCCTTGGGTGAACACACTGGCAGGTCGCTTGATCTTAAGCTCTTTTCCCGGCTATCTCTTTCCCTTTAAAAAAACAAACAGTTATTCTACTTTCCCAAATTTGATGTCTCCTTGGTCGTCATGGATTTAAAAATCAATAGACATTTCATCTTCTTGAAATTGATAGCTTCTTGAGCATCATTGTTTGAAATCCAATGGCTAAACTATTAAGTCAAATTTGATGGCCATCAGGGCATCACTGGGTCCACATGGCATCCTTTCAGGCACTTTCTCTATTTTTCACAGGTATTATTCCTTTGTTATTTTCCTTGGCACCTTCTAGAAGGGAAGGTGCCCCTTCAGCCTTTTGAAAGGTCCTTTGATTTAGGCTAAAAGTCCCCCACAAAGGCACTTGCCCTTCGGGGTCCTTCGGCGGGTCTTCGTTTGAATGGATTGCTTCTCGGGTCCCGCGGGCAAATTATCCGCAGACGATTTCCCCGAGTGAATTTCCCCGGGCTTCTTTGAACTACAGCTTCATTTGAAATCCATCCATGGACATTTTCTTGTGAACAAAAAGTCCACAAAAATTTGTCCTTTCTCTCTGCCTTCATACTTTTGAAATGGCCCAAATTATTTCAAACTTTTTGTCAGAAGGAATTCCTTCGAACAAAAGTCTGAAGGAACTGGGACAGCCAATTTTTTTATTAGAACTTGAAATTTGAAATTTGGACTTACCCTTGCCTAGGTTCCCTTCTTTATCGATCTTGCCCTTTGCTAGGGCACCTTGACTTTGAAAAACTCCTTTTCTTTGAAGGACCCACCCTTGAACCAAATCCGTTGAACCAAAGATTGGTTCAATGGTTCAAGGTTTAACCACTACGCGCTAATGAGCCTGCTGGGCTGAGACTGATGAACCCTTTTGTTGAACCTTTCCTTTGAATTGAACTCATTAAACCAAAGATTGGTTTAGTGGTTCAACTAAGCATGCCAATGAACCTTTTAAAACCAATGAACCATACCGAACCAAGCGCTTGAACCAAGGATGTTGAACCAAAGACATTGAATTGAACCCGTTGAACCAAGACTTGGTTCAACGGTTCAAGGTTTAAAGGAGTGTGCCAATGAACCAAAATCCTAGCCCGATGAACTCTTTTGCATTGAACTAGGCATTTAAACTTAGGCCAATTGAACTAGAAGCATTGAACTTGTTGCTAGTGTTTGTCGATAGAGATTTCTATTTGAACCAAGGCACTGAAATAGTCCCAAAAAATGGCTAAGTGTTGAAAAACTAATTATTTTGACTAAAAACACCTATAGAAGCCTTTGAACCTTTAAAAATGAACCTACCTTTAGAGTTCATATATTTTCCTTTTCCTGCATAGTCTGTAGATTCAAGCCTGCAGAGTCCGTAGATTTGAATAGATTCATGCAAAATCAAAAAAAGAAAAGGCCTCGAATAGCAAGGACAGGAGGGGACCGATATTTTTTGGCCTGATGGGCAAAAAATGGTCAATAGTTACATTACATATGAATGAAGTGGATAATATATTTATATAAGGTATCCTTGGATAAATTTCCACTTTAATCATGACAACTGTTCAAACTTCACGTAGGACCTTTCAAATGCCTCTTGAAATTACCCTCATCATGAAGCATATTTTGACTACTCAAAATCAGACTAGGGAGATTTGACACATGTGAACTATAAATTATGGGATATAAATAATATTTCTACAATAATTATATGTGTCCTAAACTTATGGTCTTTTTCTAGACACTTGTTCTCACCATCTGCAGTCACCATGACTAGCCTTATAGGTCTATCTTCACATTTATCACCCAAATGATCTTTAGTTTCTCAATAAAATCCATGTAATAGGTGATATGAAAAATTTATTGATTCATTTTTCCATAAATTCCACAAATTAGACCTTAAAAGGATCAAAAGGTCAACCTTTCATTTTCTCACTTGGCAGTCACTCTCCTTTCTCACTATCTACCAAACACTGCCTAAAGTAAATGAGTTAGAAAAATATCATTTATGCACATATATGGTAATAAATTGACATAATTAGTAACAATATGTCCCAATTGACCTCCCATAATTATCCTCATCCTTAAATACTCCTTTGTACCTACAAAACACATAAAATCATACAAGAAACCCTATTTTCATTATGTCTATACAAGTAAGGTACAAACCAAATATGTGGGGGAGATAATCAAAGAGTACTCTATAAGTTAAAAACCATTTCTAGGACATAATACCCCCTATTCATTCACATTATTTCTTATCTTATTTGTTGGGTCCTAAATAAGGGTTTAGTAGGGTTTTAGCATGTTTTACCTCTTAGGGATAGTTCATAAAATCTAGATGTTCAACTACTAAAAAAATTACACAAAAATAAATTTAGAGACATATTTCAACCATGTATAACTATTTTTTTTCCATTATTAGTGTCCTTATAGGTGTGAGTGTCTTAAGTTGGCCTATCGATCTTCTCCTTTGCATTATATGTACACTAAAGTGAATTTGACCAAAAAATGTCCCCCTTATGGTTATTATTTGAATACAAATGGATATAAATAGTCTCATACCTTCCCCTAAATGTTTTAAAATATATTTTAAGGTTCATATTACCTTGGAATTTAACTTATACCCCTATAGGTCTTTAGGCTTGGTCTAGGCCTAATAGCCCTAACTTTGCTCTTGTGTGCTTAGACCACCACTAAATGTCAATGTTACTTGAAGATTTTTCTTAAAAAAGTTACACCAAAAATAAAACTCTTCACATCCTTCTTGTAGTGTTCCAATACTCCTAACTTACTCCCTTACCATTCACTCACCCAACTTACAGTCTAGACTACCCAACAAGGCCCTCTGTCTAAGATATAATAAAGGGCATCTCCCTAATCTACTTAGCCATTTTGAAGTCATGGAGGGATTAATTAAGTCTTATTGACCATATGCACAAAATTTCATAATTTTATCACACCAATATACCTTTCAACTCTTCAAAACCCTCAAGATAGGTTTCTCAAGTTGATGACTATGTTGGGTTTCCTGTATGCAGGGTTAGACTTGCTTCATTCACCTTTTCCTTACCCTATTTATTTGGTATAAGTATCTCATTAAACTAGTGAATAAAATATTAATATAATTTCAAATATTATACACACTTATTTTTAAGCCTTCTCAAAATGCACTCTTCACTTGACTAAACCTATTTAGAAAATTGTGTAGACTGTAAGTGGCAGTCTTAGTTAAGATAATAGGTTTCCTGTAGGATGTTATGAATAGTATGTTTCATACCTAGGCCATATTTCAAGTCATTTAGTTCATCTCAAACTTTTTTAAAATCATCTATTCCCATAGGTCTTGTCAACATCTAAACTATATACTCTTAGTCTCTTATCAATCTACATTCTAGATATAGATGACCCTTTTGATAACAAAGGGGCCCTTATAGGTGGTGATGTGAGTCAAACCCTTGTACTCCAACTCCCTTGACTTCTATTTGAGATAATTATGTCATTTCCATTCTAATATAATCACTTTTTTTTAGGTTTCTCAACTTCTAGTTTTTAACCATTAACATATTATATGTTTATAGTCAAGTTGTAGATTCTCCATTTTAGAAACCATAGGGTACTCTTGTAGGTGATGATGTGCCTCTCAACCCTAAATATTCACTTGAACTAATATTATTTGAGGCTATTAAGGTTATTTAAAACTAAATTAGGCCAATTTTTCATGATTTATGAAACCATCATATCATTTTTACATTGAAAAGATTGTTTAAGCTTCAAGAATATTGTAGATGACTGAGTATCTACAGTGAAAGATTGCATGAATTGTAAATGCTCTCTCAATACCTTTTCTTGACCAAATAGCTAATTTATCATGTAAATTAATTATTATGTGTTTTTTATATATGATGGAATCACTTCTACTTATCTATACCTCATGCCACCCTACTATGGAAGGATCAAAGGTATAGACAAAATGTGCTTTGAAGACATTAAGGTAATATATCTCATTTGCAACTTTCTCAAACTAAGGGAAAGGATTAAATTTTGTTTTAACACATTATTAATCCACCATTTATGCTATGGTAATCTCCATTTTCTAAAACCTTAATGAAGGCTTCAAAAAATATCAAACACTTGTACTCAAACTCTCTCAGACCCCTTAGCTTGCACTCAGACCATGTTAGAAACTACCTATAGGTGAAGATGTTCTTTAGACTATGTATATGGAATAATTGGTTGCCGTAACCAATATTAAAAAAATTTATAAGGATAAAAAAAATTAATTCACCTTGTAATACTTATCACTATGTTTAAAACCATTCACATCTTCAACAAGATTGGTCAGGACTTAGTTTTACTTGACTGTGTGTGACAGTCACATAGAAAACTGACTATGTTTGTCTCTGACTATACTATTCTAACCATGACCCTTTGAGATTAAAGTTTTAAAGGAATTATTATCCAACATTAAATTTTAGAGTGTAAAAATATATCCCTTTATTTTTAATCCACTATAGGAAGGATGACTCTACAACAGGTGAAACTTGGTCTATAACTTCAATGGTGTATCTCACTAGCAAACTGAGATAGTTCATGCCCATATTTTGACTTTCACATGTGAAAAATATGTTGATATTAATGTGATAATAATTTTCATGCTCATAATGATCATGTAAAACAAATGGTTTTTATGTACCAATTCAAATAGAGAAGGAAACTAAAGGGTATAGGGATGTGTATGCAAAAATGAGTCATTAGCACTTTAAACACTGGTTCATAAATATTGGTACACAAAACTTGGAAATATTTTTATGAAATTGGAGTGGTAAAATATTAATACCATCCCTGATAATCATTTGACCCATTTCATCTCCTAATTTCTATACTCAACCAAAACTAGTTAACCATTTTTACATGCAAAGGAGAGTGATAGAGAAATAAAATAGATATTTTATATTTTTGAGATTTTAAAGGCTAATCAAGTGTGGAAGTGAGTTCATGAGATCTGAAGGGTCACTGTAGAAGTATTTACACATGCCAAATCTTATGCACAAGTTGTAAAACTACCTCTAACTACCTAATTTTCTTGTTCTAACATAGCATCTACAAGTTTTTAGTTATTAATTCCATTTTTGACAATAATATAACATGTAGGACATTGAAAACCACTTCAGAACACTTATCTTATATGGTGAACCATAAAATTCTATTAAATGGCCCAAAAGTGGCCTTAGAATGACATAGGACTAAAGATGAATATGACCAATCTAATGACATATTAAATGACCTCACTAGGACAATTTTACACCCTAATACATCATATAATACCCCTATATCAATTTTTAAACTATAGGGGGTTGACCTATTTTGACTTATTATCAAAATAGTCAACATTATTAGTGATTTCCTATGGGTGACAAGCCAACTATTATAAAGACTATAGTAGCCTACTTCTATCCATTAGGATATGGATTCACCTATGCATAGATATGACACTAAATTTACTTTGAAACCACAACAAACCATATAAAAAAAGACACACAATACAACATACTAAATCAAATGCACATGTGTTCTCAAGAACACTTATGGAGTACACACCTAATAGAATTAAAGACACACACCTATCATAATATATAGAAGACCTCAAACTTGAGGTGAATAATAGCTCACCATGCTTCAGCTAGGGTCAAATATGATTCCTCTTGCATCCTCACTACTCCATAAGAGTAACAAATCATGTGAAACATGCTTGTCACCAAATACTTTCTTATGTGGATGGCCAAATGACTTACCACCTTTAGGTCTTTTAATGTATGCAAGTGTGCCACTTTGAACCTTGAAAGACACTCCTTTCCCTTCAATAATCTTCTTAGATATTTTATTTTTATAGACTTTTATCATGTTCACATGGCACTTCTTAAACATCTTAGGAGTCATCAAAATTGCCTCAACTTTTATCTCTTCTAGGACATAATGTACTTGATGTGTAGGAACCAAGCTTATTCTCTTTCTATTTCAACACCTTTGAAGAAGGTACAAACTTAGGTTTAGGTTTTGTCTACTCTTCAAACTTAGAACCTTCTGCCTTAGTCTCATTTGGCTCTTTCATGACTACAAACATTTTAGTAGTAACTTGATGCTCATCTTCATTCTTAACAAGACACTCAACATCATTTTTGATAATACACTCAACAACCTACTTATTAAAATCATCAAAAAACATATCATAATATGCACTCTTCTTAGGAGGAAAAGTAAACATACCTAACTACTCAAACTCTTGACTTATGAAATAGAACCCTTGTCATAAGTCATCTTCTTCTTCATGAATATCATGTTTAAGGACTTCTTCATCAATTAAAAGCAAAAATACATTTTTATTTTTAGCATAGTGATCTATCATGCTTTGAAAACTATCATCATCATGCATATGGGTAAGGTGATTACCATTAGTAGCTTTTGAAAATGAGTGTTCAATGCTTACCTCAGATTTCTCATATGTTCCCTTAGGGATGATGTATGTGCCAAGATAATATTTCTCAATGTAAGTGTATGGATTATGTCCATAGGTGTCTACACCATACTCATCTAAAAATATGTTAGATATACCCTAAATTTTATAATATTTTCCATCATCCATAATATACTCCTCGTGATCATTGATGGCACATTTCAAATTGGAGATTGCTTCTTCATAGGTATCAGTATGAAACTTAGCAAGTGGTTAAGTCTTTATGGTTGATTTTGATCCATACCTTGTCCTAAATTCTAATAAGGACCAATATGTGATAGGTATCCTCCTATATTTCCTCTGAAATCCCTTGAGAGGTAGATAACAAAGTGGGTAGGCAAGTCAACAACCACAATGTCTTGAATGATGGGGAAGATAGGACAATCATGAAGAAATACTTTCAAACTCTTGACCAATCCTACTAAATTAGAAGGTGTAATATAAATTTTAAGTACCCCTTTATTATATTTTTCATACTTTAGACCCAATCTATCAAATACAACCTTTTGAATCATTGAGGTACTAGCCCCACTATCCACTATGTAGTTGTGAACTAGCTTGTCTCCAACAATGAGAGTGCGGTAGAAGGTTGGAGGATTTTTATAATTAGTAGAGGGATCTATGATGTGATTAGGATCATTTGTAATAGAAAAATCACCATGACTTTATGTTTGAGGGCTAACATGAATTTGAGATAGTTGCTTTTGTAAAAGTTCTTTTTGGCCAGGCAAGTGAAGCACATCCCAAAGAGAGAGAGAAATGTCTTAGTATTCTTCAAAGAATACAAAATCTTCAAATCATGAGTACTCACCTTTTATTAATTCCTTAGAGGAAAATAATTGGTTATAGCTTGAGATATTATAGCACTTGAAGTAGGATTTCCAACATTCTGATTTGGATTAGGTGGAGTTGTAAGGACTATCATGCTTAAAGTCATACATTTTTACCTTGTAAGAGGGTTTTTTGAACTTTTATATACACCATGAGAATATCCTAGATCCTTTCTCTTTTCCCTTGTACTATCTACAACTAAATTACCTTGATTGATAACATAGGTGTCTTCAACTAGGAAATAGTAAAACTCACTCCTTGAGGTTGCCATCATTCATTTACTTGCATGATAAATTCATCTTCTATTGATATTTGAGGAGTAACTCTTCCTTGGGATACCAAATATTTCTCTTTAATTTCATTATCATCCATGAACTGACCTTTATACCATTATTATTCTTGGACATGACTACTATGCACTGATAGCATTTCTCTTGTGTTGGAGGTGGAAGTTAGATTACATGCATTCGTAGGCCTATTGAAATTAGGCTGCCCTTGACCTCTTCCCTAACCATATTTTTTAGGTGGGAACCTATTTCCTTTTTGAGATAGGTGTAGGTGTTTTTATGAAAATCATGATATAAATTTGTTTTCCTAAGTTGAGCTTCTGAGAACTGAATCCTTGCATCTTTATCCATAGTATCTTCCGCCTTCTTAGCGGCATCTCTAGTCTTGGTCTTGGCATTTTGAAACTGGGAAACACTTGGAGTAGTAAAAAAGTTATCTAGTATCAAAGGCATGGATAGTTTCAAAGGAAAATTTCTATTTTTTATTATGTCATTATCAAATATAATGGCAAAGTCATATGCTTTAGGTAAGGTGTATTTACCCATGGATTACAACATTATGGCTATGTCAATACCAATATCCCTTAGATATTTGGGAAACATAAAGCCTATAGGTGGTATAATGGGATGAGTCAACCTATTCCAAGTCCTTTTCAATCTCTCATTAAAATTATTCATTATATCCTTGACGGCTCTTTGAATTACATTGAGTTGTTGGATGAGTGATGTGTGATCACTCTTGTATTTAAACCTTGTTGTTATCATCTCTCCAAAATCATCCCAAGTTATGATACATCCATTGTTAAAATTCCTTTACCAATCAAGTGATTTTCCTCTAAGGGACATGGAAATGGTTCTAATGGAAATATTAACTTTAGTGACATTATGAAAACTACAAAAGTTTGATATATCCCTAATATACTCACTAGGAGTGACATGGCCTTCAATATTGAATGTGGGAAAACTCTTTATAGCATTAGGGGTATGTCATCATATTCATTGAGATGGATTGGATTTTTAGTGTTAAATATTTGGAATACATGCTACCTAGACATGTTCTCAGATTATTATTCACTCTATTGGTCTTCTTGGCTTGAAAAGTTATCTTTCTCTTTAAAGGTCAAGATATGCTAAGGATATTGAACTTCAAGAGGAAGTTCAGGTTGAAGAGGTGGGTTTATGGGATTGAAAACTCAAATACAAGATGATCTAGTAAGGAACATGAAGTATGAACATAAATATATGAAAAAAAATGGTATACAACTAGATATTACCTTTAATGGAGTCACCAAATGTTGAGTAGAACACCATATGCAGTTGTGATGTTGTCAAGACCAACATTCACATTAAGAAGTTATATTTAGGACAATGGTCCTACCAGGCATGAAAAAAATATTATCACAAACTATCTCAACATATAAAATGTTTTTAAATCCTACTCTAAGATTTGGACAACATTGGAATACCTTTAGGCTTGTGGGTTGCCTATATTAGAGGTAGACCTTTAGGTTTAAGGGTTATCTCCCTAGATTGATCCTTAAGTGCTTATCACCTACACTAACTATTTTATTATGTGAAAAGGGATATAAGTAGACATAAAATTAAACTAATATAAATGGGTGTTACACTAGAAATATCTCCATAACATGATCATAAAATTTCACATAGAGACATGACTCACAACACTATCTTCAAATCATGAATTTCTCTAACATTAGGATTTCAAACATGGAGGTGATATTCATGAAAAATACTCAAGATAAGTGAACCAGAGATATATTTTAGACACTAATTATAATTTTAAACTTTAAAATAGACTCAAACACTTGAAAACACTTCATATGACCTATTAGAGTGAAATAACTTGCATCAAACATGAAATGATTGAAAGAAAGTAAGGATGGATATTAATTACTTGAATTTTCACATACATCTCTTCACACACTTTGAAAACATATTTTTTAAACTCAAAACCAAATTTCATATATTATTTCAAAGGAAAATTACAATATAAAACTAACAAGGCTTCACCATATCAAGTGTTGAATTAGAATACAAGGTTCAAAATGGCTTGTATTTATAGAATGTGAGAAGAGAAATAAGAAAGTGAAACTCAAGAGTCACAATTCCACATGTAAAGGAATGAAAACTAGTTAAATTATAGACGAATTAAGTTGATAATATAGTTATATAAGGTCTCCTTCGATAAATTTCCACCTAAAGTATGACAACTCTCCCAACTTGATGTAGGAACTTTCAAATGCATTCTTGAAATTGCCCTCATCATGAAGCATATTTTGAATACTAAAAATAAAACTATGGATATTTGACACATGAAATATAATTTATTGGTTATAAAAAATATTTAATAGTCATCATATGTGTCTTGAACTCATGGCCTTCTTTTAGACACTTATTCTCACCATTTGCAGTCACCATGACTAGCCTTATAGGTCTATCTTCACATTTATCACACAAACAATATTTATTTTCTCAATAAAATCCATGTAAGGGGTGATATTATATATTTCTTGAGTCCCCTTTCCATCCATTTCATTAATCAGACATTAAAAGGATCTAAAGACTAACTTTTCATTTTCTCACTTGGTAGTCACTCTCCTTTCTCACTATCTACCAAAGACTGTCTAAAGTGAATGAGTTATAAAAATATAATTTATACATATATATGGTAATAAATATACATTTATAATTTAATATGTCTCAATT
Source organism: Torreya grandis (assembly GCA_037957365.1). Classification (NCBI taxonomy): domain Eukaryota; kingdom Viridiplantae; phylum Streptophyta; class Pinopsida; order Cupressales; family Taxaceae; genus Torreya; species Torreya grandis. The sequence goes on along the minus strand of JARHVA010003623.1, from coordinate 1,096,682 downwards.
GACCTCCCCTAATTATCCTCATCCTTAAACTCTCCTCTGTACCTATAAAACACATAAAATATTACAAGAAACCTTATTTTCATCTTATACATACAAGTAGGGTAGAAACTAAATATGTGGGAAAGAGAATGGGAGACTAGTATATAGTTTTAAAAACCATTTCTAGGCCATAATACCCAATATTCATTCATTTTATTTCTCATCTTCTTCATTGGGTCCTAAACAATGGTTTAGGATGGTTTTAACATGTTTTGCCTCTTAGGGATAGTTCATAAAAGATGGACATTAAAATTTAAATAAAAATACATAAATTATAAATTTATGTACCTCCTTAAATAATTTATATCTCCTTGGGTTATCATGTTTAGTGTCTATACAGGTGTGAGTGTCTTAAGTTGGCTAATCGAGCTTCTCCTTTGCATTTTGTGCACCCTGAAGTGAATTTAAGATAAAAATTCCCCCCTTGTGGTTTTTTTTAATACCAATGGATCTAAATAGTTTCATATCTTACCATAAAATTTTTAAAAATTCATTGGAAGGTTGATCTTAATTTGGAAGTGAACTCATACCCCTGTAGGGCTTTAAGCTTGGTCTATGCTTAATAGGCCTTATTATGTTCTTATGTGCTTAGGCCACCATTGAATTTCAATGTTGTTTGTAGAGTATTATACACATTTTTTAACCTTAATTACAACTCTTCACATCCTCCTTGTATTATTTCAAGACTCCTAACTCATTCCCTTACCATTCACTCACCCAACCTATAGTCTAGACTACCTGTGAGTGTCCTTTATCTGAGATAGAATAGAGGGAATATCCCCTATATGCTCAACCATTTTAAAGTAATGTATGGATTAATTAATAATTAGATACCATGTGTACCAAATTTAATATTTTTATCACACAAATAGACCCTTCAACTCTTCAAAACCCTCAATACATGCTTTTAAAGTTGATGACTTTGTAGGTTTCCTAGATTTAGGGTTGGACTTGCTTCGTTAACATTTACCTTGCCCTATTTATTTAGTATTAATACCTAATTAAACTAATTAAATCACTATTAGTATGATTTAAAACATTATCCACACTACTTATTTTCCAAACTTCTCAATATGTACTCTTCATTTGATTAGGCCTAGTTGGCAGACTATTCTGACTGTAGATGGCAGTATCAGTTAAGATAATGGGTTTACTATAGGATGTTATGAATAGTATGTTTCATTACTAGGACCTCTTTGAATTAATTGAGGTCATATCCAACCTATTTTAACTCATATCTTCCCATATGTATTATCAACATCCAAACTATATACTCTTAGTGTTAAATCAATCTACAATCCAGCTATAGGTGATCATTTTTATAATAAAAGGAACCATATAGGTGGTGATGTGAGTCAAACCCTTATAATATAAATCCCTTGATTGATATTTTAAATCATATTTTAATTTCCATTCCAATAGAGTCACTTATTTGTAGGGTTCTCATCTTCTAGTCTTTAACCATCAATATATTGTATGCCTATAGTTAGGCTGTAGGTTCTCCATTGTTGAAACCATAGGGTAATAATGTAGGTGATGATGTGTCTCTAAACCCTAAATATTCACCTGAACTAATCTTATTTTATGTAATCAAGTTTGTTTAAAACCATATTGGGCCACTTTTTCATGAGTTATGTAACTATGATGTCATTGTTGCATTGAAAGAGACTATTTAAGCTTTAAGAATATTGTAGATATCTTAGTGTCTATAATGAAATATTACATGAATTAGAAACCCTCTTTACATTACCTTTTATTGACCAAAAAACCAATTTAACATGTCAAAGAATTTTTATGTGTTTAGGCTATGTGATGGAATCACTTAGACTTTTATATACCTCATGTCACCCTACTCTAAAAAGATCAAAGGTATGGAGAAAATGTCATTCAAAGAAATTAAAGTAATATTTCCCATTTATAACATTATCAACTGAGGGCAAGGTTTAAAGTTTGTTTTCTACCTTATGACTCCAAAACTGATGCTATGGTGCTCTCCATCTTATCAAACCTTAATGGAAGATTCAAACAAGCACAAACATGTGTACTACAACTCTCTCAAACTATTATAGCTTGCATTTAGACCATGTTAGAAATTACCTATAGGTGAAGATGTTCTTTGGAATGTGTATATGTAATAATCGGTTATCATAACCAATCTTAAACCATTTTGGAGTGGACAAAGAGTAATATCATACCTCAAAATCATTTTATCCAATTCATCTCCTACTATCCATACTAAACCAAAACCAATTGACCATTTTTATGTACAAAGGAGAATGATAGAAAAACAAAATGTTTTTTTTTCCATTTTTGATATTTTCAAGGATGTCTAAGTGTGTTTAAGGGAGCTGAAGTGTTACTTTATAAGTTGTCCCACATGCCAAATATTATCTAGAGGCAATATAACTTCCCATAAATACCTCTAAAAGCTTGATTTTATTGTTCTAATGTACAACCTACAAGTTTTTATTTATGACTACCAATTTTGATGAGAATATGACATGCAAGACATTAAAAGACACTTTGGAAAACTTATGTTTTATGTTGAATAATACAAGTCTATTGAATGGCCCAAAGGTGGATTTAGAATGACATAGGACTAAAGATGAATATGAAAACTATAAATACACATTAAATGACCTCACTAGGACCATGGTACACCCTATAAGAACCCTATATCAAGGTTTCAACTATAAGGGGTTAACCTATTTTGACTTATGGTTAAAATAGTCAATAGTATGTCAATCATACAAAGGAGAGATAATGTCGGCCTAAGTTCTTATCCAATGGAATTATACTTAGTCATATTTCATCTATGGGTATTTATTCTTGGATTGGTCTCCTAATCTTTATAAACATTTATTAAGAACTTAAGGGATATGATCGCCATCCTTGTCTACACAATCCAAGTAAAACATAATTATTTTGATGGATTTTTAGATTGTTTGGTTAAAATAATAACTGGTCATGTTTAATTAAGTCTTAAAGAAACATATCTTGTCATTTTTAGTTTTTAAATGACATGTCTAAGCTTGTGGAACCAAAAAACCTCAAAATTGTGTCAATATGTAGTCTACAAGCAAATTTGGGTAGTGAACAAAGTGTTAAGTGCTCTCATCAGAATAAATTGACTACATTAATAGATTGGTTGAATGTTTTAGCCTTTACCCTACATATTTACTCAAATTTGAGATCTATCAGTCTCTTGTCCCCTCAAGGTGTCTTCAAAGAAAGAGTTCATATGAATTTAAGGTTTGCTATGTGGTTAGCATTGTATGTGGTTCTAATGGCACCTTCAAATCCTTGAAATACTACTAAGAACATTTAAATGAGATGTGACAATCATAATAGGTCATCATCATGTCCTTGGGATTAGGTATCTTAACCTCCATGATTACCTCACAAGCCTAAAAACCACCCTTCTTTCCTCTAAAACCACATGGTTATTTTTATAAAAGGTTAAGTTTTCTTAGCCAATATTAAGATTTCTTAGAGATTCATATGTTTCACTTATGGACAGTGTGTGCCCTTTCTCTGCCTCCACAGTGTTTTGTTTTCATTATTATGTGTAATAAGGTATCTAAGGTAGATTTGGGTTATATTTTAATGGTTATAAGGCTTATTTTAATTTCATTTCCATACCATTTTCATTTCATATTTTTTTCACTACCATTACACTATGTTCCAACCTTATTTTTCATGTTTCACTCTCCATATCACTCCATAGTTAGCCTCATTCACCCATCCGTATCCCTCCCAAGTATAAACCATGTAAAAAACCCTATATACCCTTTATAACCATAAATAATAATGAGCTCATGTAATATAGGTTTATATGATTCATACATCTTACTAAAAAAGAAAATAATCACCTACAACCAGTCATTTATACCTACTATAGCAGAGTCTCCAAGAAAATTATGTGTGAACCATTCATGGGAATATAAGGGGGTATGATCTAGAGAATATATACCCTTGATATATAGAGGAGAATGTGATAAAATTTCATTAAATTTTATAAATGGACCTAAACACCCTACTCCCTCAGAAACTCATCTCATAAACCCCTATACAAAGTCCATATATTTGAGTGTATGTCTACAATAGTGTTGATGCATATGGAGAGCCATATCTTGATTGTGGTTAAAGGAAACATTAATATCAGGTGAGGAATGGATAAAACTGAAAATTAATGAAAATTTTGGTGATAAATCCATCTAAATATCAAAATGACATTAGACATCTGACTTGAAGAAAAATAGGCCTTTATAAGTAGAAGCCTTAAACCTAAGAAGGGGAAGAGTTGAAAGTGGACAGAAGGTTGTTAAACCACCATATAATAATTTCCATAACCTTGATTCATATTATTAAAATCATACCATCATGGTCATATTAGTATAAATAAAGGACAAAAGCCCTAAAAATTCTCATCCTACAAACCACTCAAAGTTACAGGCAACCTACAACTAGTCTAGGCAAAATGATTGTTTGAGGCCTATGTAGCATGTCTAAGACCTAAAAATTAGTAAAAAAAGGTTATTTTTATTACTAAAAGTCATATATTATTCAATTTGGTACAAAAAATAGTGGTTATACCCACTATTTTGTCTCAGACCTAGCCTAGTCTATGACAATCAAATTTTGGGGTTAAAAGGTGAATCCATGTCTTGAAGGGATTAAAGGAAGGTTGGATTCAATATATGGTTTTTAAGTAGTGAAATAATATTTTAAATGTATCCATACACCCCATAGCCCCATAGGAAATAAAAATCTAATATTATCATCATATTCCCTTGAGGATAAGCCAATGTGGATAGACCTCAAACTTGGTCATACAACCTGCTACCATCTTGAAGTATCTCCAAGTCCTTATGACAAGATTGATGACTATGGGAGAGATGGAAAATATTTTAATGTCATTAAAAATAGGTTTAAATTATATAATCATAAACAAAAGGGTAAAATAGACCTTAAAACACTGCTCAAACCATAGAGTTCAAACACAGTTAGCTCAGGAGGCAACTTTAAGTGTTCACATGCTTTACCATTGAAGGACTCAATCCCAAGGCTCTTGGGGGAGTTTAATTATCCATGTGTACTAAATATCCATTAAATAATGGTTATCATTGAGGGTATGACCTTTATGATTTACCCTTAATAAAATAACTTGATGAAATTGGCTAGAATAGAGCTTGAGTGTCATGTTCCAATGCTCCTCTCTCCACACACCCTCTGCATGGGAACCCAAGTTATTCATAGAAGATGAAGAGTATAATGGAATAAAATTTCATATAAATTGGTTGAATTTTGGATTTATGTACACTATGAACATTTTTTAAGATGGTGAACATATTAAACCTACCTAAACTTAAAAAATGACCCAATGGTGAATTATTTCTCCAAAAAACATCTAGATGGGGTTGGTTGACCTTGAAACTATCTTTAAGTTCTCTTCAAGTCTTATGAGAATCATGAAAAATCACTATGTGGAACATGTAGGGGTCATACTTTACATAATATGCCTAGGAAGACTAGTTTGAGCTAGAGAATAGAGAAATGAGAAGTGTTTGGGTGCATCATGAGGTTGAGGAGGGATAATGGGACCTAAGGATTATAAATGGACCTCTAATAATCATTTTTAGAGACCTCCATGATTGGTTATAAAATAAGATAGCTATAGATATTGAGATAAATGACTATGTGCATTCAATAAAAGCCAAATAACCTAATTATGATAATATCACTACTCCCTAGGACATCTAAGGTGATGATCAAATTAAGGACAATATATAATTACCTAGGTAGAGTCAAAATTTAAGATTTATGAGTTATAGACATACTAATATAACACCCTAATTGGAAAAATGACACTATAATATAGGATAAAGAGCCATTTTAATAATAAATACACTTTATATCTTCAAGGGAGAGGTCATCATGATGATTAAGGACCTTTTGGTCACCCTAAGTTCCATAAAATTTCATATAGTTACCCCTTTTGGTCTACAAACACACAGTAACTACAAAGGAAGTATGTCTACCACCTAAGAATCATCTTCAATTTATCACAATTGTATAGACACTTTTTATGGGGATCTAATAACTTCAAGGGAGGTAGAGAGGTCTATTGTCATGCATTTAGTGAAATTGGTTCAGAGATTGAGGACCTGATCTCTATGAACCATCACTAAGACTCTCAAGAACTCGTAAAACCCTCTTAAACCATAATAGGGATTCAAATAGGAATATTTGGTGATAAATTCATCCAAACACTTAGTAAATTCTTGACTAACACATGGAACATGTTGTCAACTTAGAGAAGCTTAGGAACATGGTACCTAATTAAATAAAGGTTGTACAAAAACCTCTAAAAAGGGGAAATTTGCAAAGTTATAGGTATAAAATGGGTTAAATAACATAATCAAGAGTTATAAAATATTGGAAAGGTTATTACAAGACTTTTTCTACTCCTCCAAGGCTATAATTGTTCATGAACATTTTTGTAAGTATCCCTGCTAGCTCCTCCTAAGTAGCCAGTCTATGAAACTAATTTAAGTGGCATAATCATGCAAGGAAAATGAGTTTTAGGTGAAGGATAGTTAAGAAATATTCAATGTTGAGACATAGAGATAATCAAATTATATTTCAATCTTTATTATATGACTTGAGATTTTATTTCAGCGATCTCAAACACCTGAGTGGATGAGCAAAAAGATGAAGAACTAGTACAATAGGCCTACTAAACTTGCAAGTGAAAATTCTTAGTAGGTGTAAAATGAAATAATGAAACTAATGATCGACCTTGATACATTTATAACTTTCATTTAGGTGAGTAGACTTTATTTTTAAGGCCATTATCAAAGGATTGAGACAGTTTCAAATCCATATCAGCATGCACATTGAAGAGGAGGTTGTTCAACACATCTTGAAGGACTATTCACACCCCATGTGCACCTAGTAACTATCATTGGAGGGAATAATGGAATATTTTTTTACATTTTCATACTCTACATGAATTTGAATAGGGAATTTATAGCCTCCACACCTCATCTCAATGACAATATGGAGTCATTGAAGGACATCAACACATGAGAAGAGTGATTATGGCCATTGTAACTCCCATGTGCCACCTTGGTCTCATTCATGGACTCTCATATGATTATATTATTCTCTCCTCTCTCTAAACATTATATATAATTAGGCATTGAGATATTATTTTGTAATCCTTTGGTTGAGTGTAGTAAAGTTTTGCAAAAAAAATTTACCTTGTGCCTTTGAATCAATAGAAGATCAATTTTAGACTTAATGTTTGAGTGTTAGTGTGCCTTGTGATTGTTTATTTATAGAATTTATAAGTTTTATTATCTTTTATAGGTCTTTTTATGCACCTAATTTCATGCTATTAGTCTATGCAAGTTGTGTGAAGTGTTTATAGGTGGAGGTGTTATTGAAGTTTTATGAGCTAATAGTGTCTTGTCTAAATATAGGTTCTTAGCCTTCAAGTTGTATAAATCCCACTTGACCTTCACATAAAACATTAATATCTATAACTTTGTTGATAGGTCTAATCAATTTTTGGTTTCATCAAAATCATAGCTGTGTTTAAGGTCAAAACAAGAGAGGCTATTCAATCATTGGTGCAACACCACTTTTAGCATAGGTTTATTTCCAAGTTTTATCCTTATCCCTTTTCATCACAATAGAATTAGGTCTTAGAGAGATGATTCAAGTGATAAATTAAGGGAGATATCCCAAAAAAAACTAGAGGTTTGACCTAGACTATAGGTAGCCCACAAATTATAGGCCAATCCAATGTTAGTCTAAATATGAGGTGAATGTGAATAGTCTACTTCAACAAGGGTGAAACTTGGGTAGCTAATAGTTATAGCATGATTGGTAGGACTAGCTATCAAGTGCCTTGAAACATGATTTGAAATTTTGGAGGACATCTAAAGGCTAAAGACAATCAATGGCATACTTGTAGGTAGTTTCATTCAAAAGGTGTCCATTATATCATCTTAAAAAGGTAATTAGATTGAATTTTTTGAACTATCATTAGATATTTCAAGGACAAAAAAGTTTCCTAGGTTTGACCTTAATCCCACAACTCCCAATTCCCTTAATTCTACCATTTTTTCCCAAACAAAGTATGTTTAAAGTCCTCTAATCTCAATTTATAGACCTATATTGCAATAATTTATACCTTTTAATGGTGTTAGTCCTTTAAACCTTAACCATTTTAACTATATCCTAGTTATTGCCCTTAAAAGTCTTTCGTAGTCTATAGGAGATAACTCCACCACCCTTGTACAACACATAGTTGATATAGGCAAATTGTTCTTAGTACACAACATAACCTAAGAGAATGTAACCATGAGACTCTTGGTATCCTCCTTAAGGGGTAAATAACTTTGGTGGTATATGGGTCTCACTGCTACCTCTATAAACACATGGGATAAACTTGTCAAGTGTTTATGCAAGAATTTTGAGGATAAAAGTGACCATGTTTTCCTAGTAGAATAACTCACCTCAATTAAGATATCCCCCAAAGAATCCATGGTAGATTTTGATTACAAGTTTCAAAAAACCTAGGATAGGATCCCTGTCATCTTCAATCCCACCCATAACTATGTCTTTTTATACTATCTAAGGGCCTTAAATTCTGATGTAGTTATGATGATATAGTCCATGGGGGGGACTACATTGCCAAAATCCTATGAAATCTCTATAAGAATAGAAAAATAACTAATCCAAGAAGTTAAGCTTACTCCTAGGCCTTTCATGGCCTTATTTATGTAAATTCAACCCCTTTCTCCCACCATTTATCCATTACTAGCCCCAAATAATCAAGACTAGTTTAATGGTAGCCAAGGAGATAGGCTTGGTAAGATATAGGGGTTATCAAAGCCCAAAATAATAAGCTAGTAGCCTTAGAGAGGCTAAAAAATGTATCCTATAGACCCTATCAATCCCCTTACCAAGCTCCATATTAGTCTTACCTATACAATAGGCCTCTTTATCAACCTAATCAATAAGGCCAAGGGTAGATTACATAGGCTAGACCTTACAATAGTTTCAATCCCAATGTTACTAGTAATTCACAAGCCTTGGTTCCAACTTAGAATAATTATGTAAAATAAGGATAATGGTCTATTCCATGGGGTAAATTATGGGAGATTTCAATGGCTTTAAGTGGTGAAGGATGTCAAACATCCTATATGAAATAGGATCCTACCTATCATAAACATTACAGCATGCCTCCTCAATAGCACAAAGAAGGTTCTCAAATTCCTCGTACGAACATGACTTTCATGACCCCAAATTAAGTGCCAAGTCAACAAGGAGGGAATTTAATTAAGTAACCTACTAAGACCACCTTTTCTAACTTTCAATAAGGTCAACACTCTTTGATCAAGTGGAAAAAAATTTGGGGAATAATGTGCTCAAGATAGATAACTCAGTTGCAGCCCACATAAGAGATAAAAAGAGGATGGTTAAATATAGTTTGGGATAGTCTAAGGAAACTCCAACACATCCCAAACCAACTCAATATGCTTCCACTCAAGCTGAAATCTACAAAACACCTCTAATATAGTAGACATCATAAGGACATGTATAATAACATAAGAGTTCTTTAATTCCCCAATTCACACAATCTAAAAGTGATGCCTCTACTTTCAAAATGTATCCCAAGATAGTCAACTCTCCCTTCAACATTGTATATTACATTAAGAATTATAATGTTAGTATTCCTATGCAAGATGTTCTAATCATTCTAGGGCAAAAATATCTCTTTCAATAAGAGCTCTCCAATATTTCACTCATGAACAAGTAAGTTGATAAGGTGAGTGAATTTTTATTAATGATAGTCAACCTAATGAATCCCAAGCTTCTAAAATAGTCAATCTACTTCCATTCTACTTATCAGTCATAATTAGAGACTCTTTTGTCCATAATTACATGATAGATAGTTGTGTTTCTACTTATGTTATGCCTAAAGCCATAGTTGATAAGTTAGAGCTCAAATATGAACCCAATTACAAGGGAGTTTTGAAATTGGATGGGTCTCCCATAAATATTTTAGGTGTTCTTAAGGACCTTGAGATAGTATTGGTTGCCTACCCTAACTATACCATCTCCTAATTTTTCATTATAGTTTATCTTTCCCCATATTTTTCCCTATGATTATCTGAGGATTTTACTATAAAAATTGGAGGGTATCTTTATTCTAGATGGTCATACATGTTTTTTATGACTAGGTATGGGACTAGGGTTACAATTATATCTAAACCTATTTCTAGGTTCTAATTGGAACCCTACATGCCCAACCTATCCAATGTAAACTACACTATCCTAGATGAAGATGAGCATATCAATGATCAAGAGTCCAAAGACCATCTTTAAGGAATATCATATCTTCTCCTTTATGAATGGGCATAAAAAAACCATGGTTATGACCCTTATAAGACTATTGAAAAGTTAGGCCTAGGTGTATATTGTATGCATGAAGAAGGAATTTTTCTACCTAGTCTCAAAATCCTAACTAAAGAGCATGAAGTCATATGGATTCTATTATTTGATGGATCAAGGTTAAATAATAGGAGTGGGGAAAGAGTGATGCCTTTTTCCCCTTCCAATCATAGGTACTATTCTACATTAATGTTTTAATTTAGTTGTACTTCAAACACTACATAATATGAAGCACTCATCTATGGGATACAATGGGAAAGGAGAAGAGGAATCAAGATCTTTCAAGTTAATGGAGATATTGAAATAGTGGTATAGTAGGTGAGAGGTATTAGTGTAGTGAAAAATGTTATTTTGAAGGCCTATAAGCACCAAGTTTGTGATCTATTAGAGGAATTCCTAGCCTTTGACATCCATTATATACCTAAGAAGTCAAACCATCATGAAAATAGACTAGATGCCATTTTTTCCCAATATAACATTATAGATGGAGTCAAAGGAACTCAAGGGTAGTCATAAGTTAAGGTTATGTGTAGGCCATTAGTACTTGACAATGAGGTGATTTGGCAAGTTTTTGACACTGATAGTCAAATTGATTTCTTTCTTCAACATGAGGTAGAAATGTTTCATAAGAATAAAGATAGAATACACCATTAATTTGGTGATCAAGTTATCCATCTAAGAACTAAAAAATCTCTCAAAATATTAGTGACATTGGAGATTATATTCAATGAATATGATCATTTGAGGAAGGACAAGGTGATTATCTCAACCAAAGAGGAACACTATGAGAAGGTAACCATTTTCAAGGACAAGTTACTTAGGTTGGGGAAAGTGAATACTAAGGAAGAGATAGATACATTCATAACCTTATGTCAGGAGTATTTAGATTTAATTTCATTGTAGTACCATGATCTAAAAGTTTTTTACCCTAAGTTAGCCTAACATACCAAAGAGTTGGAGGACAATGCAAAACCAATAAGATAGAAACTAAGACCAGTCAACCCTAAAGATGAGGTGCTTATGAGAAGTGAATTAAATAAATTAATTAAATCCAAGATCATATACCCTATTAATCTTTCATGATTGGTAGTAAACCTTATGCTTATAATGAATAATAATGGGGAGATATGTCCATGTGTTAATTTTAAAGATCTTAACAAGGTATCTTTGAGAGACCATTATCCACTACCATCCATGGATCATATCCTTTAGAAGGTTGTAGGATAGTAGAGGTTTTATTTTCTAGATGGATAATCTGGGTATAATTAGATATTTTTCAGGGAGGAATATGGACACAAGATTGCCTTCACAACAAAGTGAGGCACCTATGCATACATGAAGATTCCCCTTAGACTATCTAATATAGGGGTAAATTTTCAAAGGGTAATGGATATTTCCTTTTAAGGGAATATTAATTATATGGTGTTCATATATCTTATTGACATCACTATGTTTTTAAATGATCTTGAAGATCACATAGTACACTTTAGGTTAGTCTTTGATAGGTGCAAATAGTTTGGGGTCTCTTTGAACCCCAAAACTATATCTTTATAGTCCATAAGCGTAGGATATTAGGACACATTTTGAAAAAGGATGGCCTCTATATATACCATAATAGGATTGAATTTATACTATCCTTACCCCTTCCCAATCATAAGAAAGGTTTACAAATTTTCTTGTGAAAGATTAATTTCATAAGGAGGTCCATTCTAGGATTTACAGAGTTAGTGAGGCCACTTAATCATATGCTTAAGAAGCGCAAGGAATTAACATGGATAAAATAAGGAAAAATAATATTTTACCCCATAAATTAATCCATATCTCAAGCTCTCACCATCCTCAATCTTTAATTTATAAAATATTTTTCCATGTATGCATTCTCCACAATTGATGTCATTTCTACTATTCTCATACAACAGAATTATGAAGGACAAAAACAACCAATTGCTTTATTCATTAAAGCCTTAGAATGATATGAATAAAGGTACACCTTTATGTAAAATCATGTCATCACTTTTATGATGGGGCTTAAAAATTTTAGACACATGGTTTCTAACAATAAGGTCATTGTAATTTTAGTTCACCCAAGAATAAAGGAGTTCATACTTAATAGATATTTGAGTGAGAAGAGAGATGGCTAGGTGATAAAATGTATGGAATATGATATTTTAGTGAGAGTTACCAGACTAATCTTAGGTAGGTGACTATGTGATAATCTTTAAAAAGAGATTAAATAATATAATGACATGGTGTTAGCAATTCATGATAGTTAGCAAGCAGTTACAAGCATGACTCCTCTCAGTTGGACCCATGATGTAGTAAAGTTTCTACAAATTATCCAATGTTATATGGGCTTAAATAAGACAAAAATAAGACATTTTAGGATATATACCATACCTTACATCTTTTTGGATGGAGTTATCTTCAAAAATGATATAGGAGGTATATTTTTAAAGTGTGTTGAATCAAGTCATATTGACAAGTTACTTGAGCAGTTTGATGATGGGCCTATAGGTGGGCACTTTGCTACCAAGAACAAAGCCTAAAATATCATTAAATAAGGATTATTTTAGCCTAAATTATTTAAATACTCACATGATTGGGTTAGAAAATTTTCTAAGTGTGTCATGTTTATTGGAAAATAAAGGTTAGTTAGCTTACCCTTACAATCTATCCAAGTTGAGTAGCCCTTCATGTAATGGAGCTTAAAATTCATAGGCATGATTCATCCCCATTATATTTTTGGGAATAAGTGGTTCCTAACATCCATTGACCACTTCACAAGGTGGGTGGATTCAGCTTCACTCAAAGAAGCTAATGAGAACTCAGTCTTGGAGTTCTATGATAGTCTTGTGACCCAGTTTGGTGTACCCTCAACAATAATATCAAATAATTCCTTGGCCTTAAGTAGTGATAAATTATGTAATTGGACCCTTATCCATGGCATATATCTCAAGGATTCCTCCAACTATTACCCATAGGGAAATGGACTAGAAGAGTCCATAAACAAAATTTTGATAAGGATCATTAAGAGGACCATGGAGGACAATCAAAGGGAATGACACACAAATTTAAAGACTACCATATTGGTAGATAGGGTCACATATAATAGATATAATGGGTACTCTCCTTACCTCCTTATGTTGGTAGAGAGGCAAAAATTCTTATTTCCATTGAATTGCAAGCTTTGGAGCTTGCACACTAACTTGAGCTCTTGAAAGATGATGCAATGAAGGTGAGAATGAATGAGCTAAAAGAGTGAGAGGAAATAAGGGATAGTATTATGCATGCCATGTGGTCTAATAAAAACTAATTTAAGAATTCATTTGATAAAAGAGCTTCATCTATGACCTTTCATTAGGGAGATATAATTCTTAAGTGGGATGAATATCATGCTAAGCCAAGAAAACACAACAAATTTGACATCCTTTAGAGTGGACCTTATATCATCACCATATATAAGGAAATAAATTCTTTCCAACTATCCAGATTGAATGGTGAATAACCCCCGATCCCTATTAATGGGATTTTCCTCGAGTTATGTTATTAGTCTGCATCATGTTTCTCTTGTACATAGTAGTTAGTTTTTGTCTCTTTCCTTTAAATGCTTCTGCACATGCTTAGTTATTTTTTTCTTTGTCTTAATTGTGATGTTGTGTCTATCTTTCCCTTTCGTATATTTTCCTTGTTGTCTTTTTGTGTCTCAGTGAGTTTCAAAGTTTGTAAGGTATTTAACAAAGTTTATGTGCAGTCAAAGATCCATTTTCTAGTCATTAAAGGAAAGTCTAATAGTTCTAAGTTTCCTTGACCAACATAATGGTCAAGCTAGCTAAGTCACTAGAAATGTTGACCACTTTCTAGTCTTATACATATAAATGGTTCAACCTCAAGTCCTTGAGTCCTAATATAAAATCATTGGTCCTCATGGTTGTTATTCACCCTCTGAGATTGGGGTTTTAAATATTTCATTGTCTTGTCATGATTTAACATTTCTTGATGACCGTCCATACCTCTATTTAAGCTTGAGTCAAGTGTTTTCATGATTTTTTAATATTTATATAGGTCTTTAATTGTTTTGATGGATCTTCAATATTCAAATGGTGCCATGGTGGAGTTCAGTTGATAAGGAAGCCTAATGAAGAATCATGAATAGCTCTATTCTACTCAATCACATAAGGTATGTTCATATTTCAAGTTTTAAATAAAATATTGAAGTGTATTTGGGTTCAATTTATGTCCTTTTTAGGTTCTATAGGTATCTTCACAAATGTTAGCATGGTATTCATTTGATATGCTTCTTTAAGGTCATGTGTGTGTACCAAAATCAATATTTTTGACCTTAATGAGGCTTAATTTGACCTTGATGGGCCACTAATATACCTCCCATGAATTAAATAACCTTCATGAGCTTTGTTATGCCACCATTAAAGCATTTCATACATCATTGGTCCCATTCCCACCAAACTCAATGCTTAAATTCTATCTAATGGGCATCACACATTCCAATTGTGTCTTTTCAACTTCCCCAATTCATTCCTTGGACTTAAAATCATTTCATGACTCCTAATTTCCCTCCATTACACTTGATAATGATGTCTTTTGGTCTAAAACAAGAGACAATTTTGGAAATTACAACATTTAGAGGGTTTTTGAATGGTACAGCTCTATATAGTACAGAATAAATTAGGTGGAGTTAAAGATCTATAGAGGGGGTTAGTAATGGAAACTAGAGAAGAAAATAGAGTGTTTTAATGCCTAAATATCTCAAAACCAACCTACCTTCCCATCAAACTCATTGGTAGGCTTACTGAGCACTTCAAGTTTGTGCTCAAACCATATGGAGGAGAGAGAATGGAAGCCCAAGATCTTAGCTAGGGAAAGTACAATTAATCAACTTTCATCCAAGGGTATTTTTTTATATATTAGTCCCATAAGCTCTATAAACATTCCTAAATAACTTAAGTGATATGAGCACCATCTTTGTCTACACATGCCAAGTAGAATAGAATGATTTTGATGGTTTCTTAGCTTATATGGTTAAACTAACAGTCGATTCTATTTCCATGAGTCTTAAAGCAACATATCATGTCATTTTTGGTGTTTCACCCACACATGTGAGATTTTGAAACCAAAAAACCTCCAAATTGGCATGGTATGTAATCTATATGAAGATTTGGGTAGTGAACAGAGTGTTGAGTACTCTCATCAAAATAAGTTGACTACATTGAGAGATTGGTTTAATGTCTCATCCTTTCCCATACCTCTTTGATCGAGTTTTAGATCCATCAGTCTCTTATCCCCTTAGGGTTTCTTCAAGGAAAGAGTTCATATGCATCTAAGGTTCACTATGTGGTGAGCACTATATGTGGTTTAATGGCACCTTCAAATCCTTTAAATATAACTAAAAACATTAAAATGAGGTATTGAAATCATAATACGTCATCATCATGTCCTTTAGATTAGGTATATTAACCTCCATGATAGCCTAAAAATCCTAAAAACCACCCTCCTTATCTCTAAAACCACACATTCAGTTTTAATAAAGGTTAAGGTTTCTTAGCCAATAATAAGGTTTTTCAGAGATTCCTAGGATTCACTTTTGGACTGTGTATGCCCTTTTTCTACCTATAAATTGTTATGTTTTCATTGGTATGTGTACTAGGGTATTTAAGGTACATATGGGTTATCTTATAATGGTTCTCATACTTATTTTCATGTCATTTACATACCTGTTTAATTTCATATTATTTGCATTGCCATTACACTATGTTTCAACCCTGATTTTCATGTTCCACTCTCCATATCACTCCACAATCAGCCTCATTCACCCATCCATCCTCATTCCCAAGTCTAAACCATGTAAATAGACCTACATACCCCTTTTAACCCTCAATAACAATTATCTCATGGAGTATAGTTTTATATTTGTCATACATATTTATTAGGAAGCAAATAATCACCTACAACCAATCATTTGGGATTACTATAGCAAACTTTCCAAGAACATTATGTGTAGACCATTCATGGGCATAGAAGGTAGCATGATATAGAGAATGGACACCCTTGAGAGATAAAGGAGAATGTGAGAAAAGGTCATGAAATTTTTCAAATGGATATAAACACTTTACTCCCTAAGAAACTCATCTCACAAACCCTTGCACATAGTCCATATATGTCAGTGGATACTTACAATAGTGTTGATGCATATGGAGAGCCATAACTTGCTTGTGGTAAAAGGAAAAATTCATATTAGATGACGCAAGGTTAAATATAAAAATTAATGAAAAATTTGGTGATCATTCCATCTAAAGAGCAAAAGAACATTAGACATTAGATTTGAGGATAAATAGGCCTTCATAAGCATAAACCCTAAACCTAAGAAGGGGAAGAGTTATAATAGTAAGGGAGGTTAGGAAACCACCATATGAGAATGAACCTATCCTTAATACATGTTATTGACATATTTCCATCATGGGAATCTCAAGAAACACAAAGGACAAAGGCCCTTAGAACTCTCATCCTACTAACCACTTAGAGTTGTAGGAAACCTATAGCTAATATGATCAAAATGATTGTTTAAGTCCTCTTTAAGCATGAACAGACCCTAAAACTTATTAAAAATTGTCCTTATGAGGACTCAAAGGCATAAATGCTTCCATTTGGGAAATAAAAATAGTGGGTATATCCATTGTTTTACATCAAACCTAGCCTAGCCTATGACAGTCAAATTTTGAGGTTAAAAGGTGAATCCATGTCTTGAAGGGATTATAAACATGTTTGAGTCCAATGATGGTTTTTAAGAAGATAAATAATATGTTTAATGTCTTTATACACCCCTAATGGAATCAAGATCTAGGATTTTCATCAGATACCCTTGAGGATAGGCCAATGTAGACAAACCTCAGGCTTGGTCATACAACGTGATACTAGCTTAATGTATCTCTAAGTCCTTATGATAATACTAATGACTATGGGAGAGATGGAAAAGAGTTTAATGTCATTACTAAGAGGTTTAAAGTGGAGATAATCAAATAAAATGGTCAAGCATACCTCAAAACACTACTCTAACCATAAATTTCAAACACAGTCAGCTTGAGAGGTAACTTGAAGTGTTCACATGCTTTACCACTGAGGGACTCAGGCCTAAAATTCTTGGGGAAGTTTAAGTCTCCCTATGGACTAAATTTACATGAAATAATGGTTATCATAGAGGGGATAACCTTTATGAATGATATTTAATAAAATAACTTGCTGAATTGGATAGCATAAAACTTGAGTGTCACCTTATAATGCTCCTCTCTCCACACACCCTTTGCAAGTGACCCTAAGCTTTTCATGGAAGATGAAGAGTTTAATCCTCAGAAGGTTTATGTCAATTGGTCTTGGTTTGGACATTCATATGCTATGAACCATCATTAAGATGGTGGACATCTTAAACCTTCCTAAACCCTAGAAATGACCCAATGGTGAATTATTGCTCCAAAACACATCTATATTGGGTTGGTTGACCCTAAAGTCATCTTTAAGTTCTCCTTATATCTTATCAGCATCATGACAACTCACGAGTTAGCACTTAAAGGGGTTAAACTATATATAATAGGCTTTGAAAGACTAGTTTGAGCTTGATAATAGATAAATAGAAAGTGGTTGGGTGTATAATGAGGTTGATGAGGATAATGGGCCATAATTATTCTAAATTACCCTATAGTAATCATCTGCATAGACCTCCATGATTGGTTCTATAAGTAGATAGGCACAGATATTGAGATAGATGATTGTGTGCATTCAATATAAGACAAATGACATATTTAAGCCAATGTTTCTACTTCATAAGACATCTAAGGTGATTTTAAAATTAAGGATAAGATATAATTTCCTCATAACCCCTAGGTAAATGTAAAATTCAATATTTATGAGTTGCAAGCATACTGGTCTAACACCCTCATTGGATAAGTGCCACTAGAAGGTCGGATAGAGAGTCATTTAAATAGAAAAAACACTTAAAACCTTCAAGGGAAAGGTAATAATGATGATTAAATACCTTTTGGCCACTCTAAGTTCCATAAAAGTTTATATAGTTACCCCTTTTGGTTTACAAACACCCAAAAACCACTCAAGAAGCATGCCTACCACTTGAGGAGAATTTTAAAGTGCTCAAAAATTTATGGATGCTTTGAATGGGGATAAAATCACTCAAAGGGATTTAGATAGGTTTATTTTCATGAATTTATTGTAAATTTTTCATATATTTAGGCCCTAAGCTCTATGAACTATCACTAGGACTCCCAAGCACTCATAAACCCCTCTTAAACCTTAATAGGGACTTGACTAGAAAGATTTGGTGAGAAATGAATTAAAAAACTCACTAAAATTATAATCCTCCAAGGTTATAATTTTTCATAAAATTTATTTTAATTATATATTTTATCTCCTCCTAAGTAGCTAGTCTATGAAGTTAGTTTAAATGGCCTAGTCATGTAAGGCAAATGAGTTGCAGGTGAAGGGCAATTGACAAATGTTTAAGTATTGATACATATAGATAATCAAAGGAGATTTCAATAATTTTCAAATGAATTAAGAGTCTATTTTATCTATCTCAATCACTTAAGGATCAGATGAACAAAAACATGAAGAACTAGTAGAATAGACCTACTTAACTTGCAAGTTAAAAGTCTTAATAGGTGTAGAATGGGATAATGACATTAATGGGATTAATTAAGGAATTTTAATTATAATTTAGGTGAGTATACTTCATGTTTAATTTAATTTTAAAGGATGGATATAGTTTCAAATCCATATCAGCATTCACAATCAAGAGGAGGCTACTCAATGCCTATTTAAGGCCTATTCACACCCCATGTGCACCTAGTAACTATTATTGGAGGGAATAATAGGATATTTTTGGCATAGTCATACTTTTCATGAAATCAAATAGGTAATTTATAGCCTCTCCACCTCATCTTAATGCCAAAATAGAGTTATTAAAGGACATCCATTCATGAGAAGAGTGACTATGACTATTGTAACTACCATGTGCCAACTTGTTCTCATTCATGGCCTCTCATACACATAGATTTTTATCTCTTATCTCATAAATATTATATATAAATAGGAATTTATATCTTTTTTTTTCATCCCTTGACTAGGTTTATCAAAGATCTACCAAAATTTTTACCTTGTACCTTTGAATCAATAGAAGAGGAGTTACTGACTTCTTCTTTAAATGTTAGTGTTCCTTGTGAGAGTTGATTTAAAGAATGTATGAGTTAAACATGAATGATGAACTTGCTGATTAAACCAAGGCATGGAACCAGTTCAGTGGTTCAATGGTTCAAAGATTCTAACCTTCCTTGTGAATTTATTTAGACAAGAGCCCAAAGAAGCCCTGTAAAACTTTGCACTCTTTGACCTGGTTCCTCATCTGCCAAAAGACTACACCTGCAAAGTTTGTAAAAATTCTGCAGAGCCTATACAAATTGAAAGACTTGTGCAAAATCAAAAGTACTAGCTCAGAACAACATAAAAAAGAAGGGGGACCAATTTTTTTGCTTGTTGGACAAAAAATGGTCAACAAATTAGTGACTCCCAGGGGAAGCATGCCTGCTATGCTTAGAGATCAGTTGCCTTCTAGTCCAATGGGCATGGAGTCAGATGCAACTTTGAAGAAATTTAGCAATAGCCCCAAAGATCTAAGAATCAAACATGAATATTTTTACCCCAGACACAAGGGAAAAGCACACACAAGACTAAAAACACTACTTGTGCAAACTACACTTAGGGAAAGTAGGAGAGACAACTGAAAGCAAAATACTATGTATAACTAACCAAGTGTATTTGCTTCCCTCCTGGGTTAAAGGGAAAACTTCTTAAGTCCCCTCTCTGGCAAGGAAACTTATGGTGCTAGATAGTGGTTGAATGAAAAGGAGATTTGGTGACTTACTCCTCTTGCCTATCACCTGGATTGGCTTGTATTCAAGTGGATCAGATTCGAACATGCTTCCAACATACATTTATTCCTTTTATTCCTAAAAGCTTATTAAATGCTGGTCCTTCATGCTAGTGCATATCACCAAGAAATCTATGGCTATTGGCTCATCACCATAAGCCCTTTGATCTACAATGGTTTGACCCATTTCCTTTTACTTCATTGGAGATCCTACCAAACTCATCCTCTGCTCCCTCTTGGCCTTCTTGAAGAAGTGTGACTATTGTGATGTATAAAATGGAATCACAAAATGATTGCTCATCCCATAAAACATCACCTTTTTGTTTAAAAACTCTTCTTCAAGTCTTTCCTCAAGGGAGACCAGCCTCTCCTTTTCCTCCTCAAAGATCAGGATCTCTAGATGTTTAAAGATATCCTCATGATCCTCCTCTAGCTTAGGCTCCTTAGCATACTCATCCTCCTCATCGAAGAAACAGGGAATTTCATCAAACAAAGGAAGAGGGAGCTCACCATGCTTATGTTCCTCCTCATATTACTGAAACATCTACATGTATGCATGCCCTATGTCTTCTCCATTCCTGATGGTGTCTTCAAAAGAAGCATTGATGAGGATTTATTCTTTGTTGTTGTTCATAATAACCTCTTGGGAAATTGCAGATTGGATCTTCTACTCCTCACTCACCTCCTACAGAACATGTTCCTCCTTGAGAAGGGATGAAGTGGAAAAAACATGTGGAAGAGGAGGTAGTCCTTGAGCTATAATGGAATGATTCTCCTCCTTCCATCTAGTCAGCACTTCATCGATATTAGGTGTGGCCTGATAGTCCTCTTAGAGGTGTGTAGATGGGGTGTGTTTAGACATGGAATGTGTCATTGGGTCTGAACCATCCATCACACCTTAGCTAAGGAATCTCTCTCTGGATTCCAACTCTGCAATTCTTCTAGCTATATCCTCTTAAAATCACCTTTATTAGAGGTCACCAACATCATCATGAGTAGGAGTAGCCTCATCTTCTTCAAGGTTTTGAGAAAAACCCTTCTTTTTCTCCTTCTTGCCCCATGATTCTACTATTTTCTTCCAGTTTAGGATCTTGAAATTGGAATTTTGCTCCTATGAATAGGTAGTAACTTTGTTTTCTCCAAGGTCTTGGGGCTCCTCCATAAGGTCTAAAATTTCTAACTCTCTTTCATGAAGTAATCTCATCTTAGCCTCTAAATCTTTAATTTTCTTGGCTAGATTATCCTTAAAAAGTCTTTCTTAGAGGTCACTAGCATCATCATGTTTGGTAGGAGCAGTTTTGAGAGAGATGTGTTGGTTCATAATACTCCCCCCAAAGGAAGATTCATGATCTAAGGAATTTAGAAGGTTCATCTCCATGGGAGGTTTTTCTAGTTCCCTTTGATGCTTGAAGGCTAGGCACATGGGGTCAAGAATAGGGTTGATTGATGCATTAGATGAGTTGGAATGAGCAAGTGCTATCTGATAGAAATGATTTGGTGCACAAGAGGGGGATTTATTTAAGATAGGAGGGGGAGCACAAGGTTTATTTCCTTGAATGAATGGATTCCTCCAATTTACTACCTCTTCCTCCATGGATTACAAGGCTTGAGCTTGCATGAACAAACACGCCTCTTTATACATCAGCTCTTGCTAATATCCATACTACTCATCTAGTCTATTGATCTCCATTACCTACTTCTCAAACTCTAGTGCCACCTCCCTTATCATTAAAGGGCAACTAGGAGAGCTACTTGAGGTGATTACATGAAAATTTTGAGTCTAATTGAAGTCATATAAAGGAATACAAGGTTCATGATTTTGTGTAAAGGAATTATACATACAAAAATGTGATTTCTGATGGCACCAATCTGCTTAACCAGTTGATTCAACTTGGAGTCACCATTGGTGTTAATGCAAAAGCCTCCAAAGGCTGGTTGGTTGAAAAACACACCAAAAATTCTTCAAATATTTGGACACAACTTGTCCTATTTAGTCCCACCAAGTGTGCCAAAAACTATTGACACAGTGGATTGCACTTGGGGTAGGATGCCTACCTCTAGCCCTTCCACACGTAACAATGGAAACTCCCCTCTCGCCCGTGGGACTGATGAAGCTAGAGGGGAGAGTCTCTAGATAAGGGCTAGCTCCCTCTAATGTATACTTTAGGCCCTAGTTTCTCCTACTACTAACAAAAAAATGTAAAAAGGGGGGGTTGAAAAGGGAGAGAGAGATGTTGAAAATAGAACCTAAGCCTAAAAATGAAAAGGTGATACACCAGAAAATTTGACCCACCTAGCTTGAACATACACTTTTCACCAAGAAGAAATGCCCATACACTTCATCTAACATGGGAAAATCTTATGTTTTAGTGAGTTAGGGTTCCATAGAGATATAAGGAGGAAGAAACTAGCAAAGGTGTTTTGAGACACACTTTGACAACCTATTCACATGCGCTTATATTCTTACTATAGACACTTCTGGTAGACCTGTAGAAAAGAGACTTCACAATGCACTGGACATGTTGTAATGATCTATGAAAAATAATGAATTAACACAAAATAAGAACACAGACATATACTTTAAACTGCAAGTCCAGATAGAGGTAAAAATGCTAAGTCCTAATTCAAGGTAAAATCTTAGAGAGCTCTACCTTACAAGCCCCAATATATTTTTGGGTAGAGTTTTGCCTTAAGGTTGAGAGAATGGATCTTTTCTCAAATGAGAAGCTTTACAATATATAGAGAGAGGAAGAGAACTTGGTGATTTCTAGGAAAGACTTTGGTGCTCTTTTGGCAAGCTAGCCCATGTGCACTCTAAGCCTTATGAAGAGGGAGCCATTTGATTGTTGATTCCTACTTTGACTTAGGCATTCCACATTAATGTGAAAAACATGGTTACACCTCTTTTTTTCAAATAGACTGCTCTCTTCCTACAAACAAACTATAGTTTGTCCCCTCATAAATGCCAAATGGAGAAAGCAGGTCATGCCGCTCACTATTTACACCATTTGATGACCATCTAGTAATAACTCACCTCTCCTCGCCACTTAGACTACTTTGTCTTTTCTTGCACTTTATCTTCCTCCTTGTCTTGTCTCTTCCTAGCTCCTTCAGCCCTTAGGGGCTATCCTTTGGTAGGTCACTACATTCCTTGAGCTCTCACTGCTTGCCTTGGCCATTTTCCATTGATTCTAGTGAGTGACACGTGGTGTGTTCCACTATAAAATGGATAGGACATGTGGCAGAATCCACTTGACTCATGGAAGCTTTAGGCACCCTTTGAAGGTCCTACAAAAGAAGACATGTGTCAGCTTCCACTTTCTTTAGCAATTCATTCGAGGCCCACCACAGTTCTTATGGGACAAAAGAGAGAGACTGTAGAGGCTAACACTTGTCGACTTCCATCAAGCCTTGTAGGGGACATGTGGCACATTATACTGCTCCTAAAAAAGCATGTCAAATCCTTCTGTGCTTGCCCCTTAGTGCCTTCCATGCTCTAGCTTTCTTGGTGTAAAATTGACATTCGCAGGCCTGTCACAGTTTGAAAACCAATGGCTAGTCTATCTTCTTAAAGTTGATGACTTCTAGGACGTCACCATCCTTGGTAAATTCCTTCAGGATTTTTCCTTCAACTTTCTACTTTAGCCTTTTCCCCATGGGCTTTCTTGCTTTGGACTTTTTCTTGTAGACAAAAAGTCTACAAGAATTGCCTTGTGACTTTGCCTTTGAAAATTTCCTCTCGGGCTTTTTACTCACAGTTTCACTGAATTCCTTCAAACTTTTTATCTAAAGGAAATCCTTCAGACAAAATTCTAAAAGAATTCATGACTTTGCCTTAACAAAATTCCAAAAGATCTTAGCTACTTCTTTGTGGCCTCTTTGAAGTGCTACCTACCCTCCACAAGGGCTCTTAAACCCAAAACTACCCTCCACAAGGGCACTTGTCCTTTGCTTTTTGGGACACTCCTTTAAACCGCTTGATTAAACTAAGCTGTTGAACTGACCGATTAAACCAAAAATGGTTCAATGGTTCAATGGTTCAACATTTCAACACTGTGTGCCACTCCTTTGTTGAACCAAGTCTTTAAACTTGGTGCTTGAACTAAGTGTTTGAACTATTCCTTTAAACCAACTGCTTGAACCCAAAATGGTTCAACAGTTCAACACTGTGTGCCATTCATTTAAACCATGCAACTTTAAAACAAGCCTTTGAACTTTTCCCATTAAACCACTCCTTTGAACCAGCCGTTGAACCAATCCATTAAATCAGTCCAATGGTTCAACTATTTGTTGAATCAAGGCTTTGAACCAAGCATTGAACTGAGCTCATTAAACCAAGCGATGAACTAAGGCGTTGAACTAAAACTATTAAACTCGGTTGTTGAACCAAAGTGATGAACCAAGGTCGATGAACTTGAGCTTTGAACCAAAGTGTTGAACTATGTGTTGAACTTGAATGATGAACTTGCTGAGTGAACCAAGGCATTAAACCAAGGCATCAAACCAATTCAATGGTTCAATGGTTCAAAGATGCCAACCTTCCTTATGAATTTCTTCAGACAAGAGCCTAAAGAAGCCTTGTAAAACCTTGCACTCTTTGAGCTAGTTCCTCAACTGCCGAAAGACTACACCTGTAGAGTCTGTAGAAATTTTGCAGAGTTCATAGAAATTGCAAGACTTGTGCAAAATCAAAAGTATTGGCTCAGAATAGCATAAAAAAGGAGGACCAATTTTTTGGCCTGTTGGACAAAAAATGGTCAACACAATCATTGGTGCATCACCACTTAAAGTGTAATTTTCTTTCCAAGTTTTATCATTATCTATTTTAATCATAATAGAATTAGGTCTTAGAGAGAGGATTCAAGTGACAAATTAGGGGAGCTAGCCCTAAAAAACTACAGGTTTGACCTAGACTATAGGTAACCCACAACCTATAGGTCAATCCAGTGTTATTCCAAGTGTGAGGTGGATGTGAATAGTATAATTCAACAAGGGTGAAACTTGGGCATCTAACAGTTATTATTTAGTAGATATACTTATGTGATGAATTAAATTTTTAATTCTATTAAATGTGATAAGTTGATCATTATCTAAATGAACCATAATTAGTTTATTATATAGATGCATTTCTTTAAAGGTTAATTAATATATCTTAGTTGATAATAATTTGATTTGATTATTAAATTAAAGTTCTAAAAAAACCAATTTTTAATTTAAACTCAGTGGGGTTCTAACATATAAACCTAGTGACAACCTATGTGTGTGCATGTATATAGTGATCAATCAGTGAATAACTTCGATTGAGTTGATAGCTTGTTCAATCCTCATGTGTGAGTGGGTAAAAAACTTAATTTGGTTTTGAATCCATCATTGTCCACCCCTACTATGTGGATTATGACCTATGAATAGCTTGGATTGGATTGATAATGTGTCCAACCCTCTCATGTGGGTGGCTCAATAAGTCAAGTAGGTTATGAATCCATCATTTACCACCCATGTGTAGTATATGGATTTGAAACTAAACTAAATAAGGTACTATAAATTTCTAACTTACTATATATAACTATGTATGTCAACTTTATAACCACTTGGGTATATTAGGTAACTCTAGGCCCCTTAGGAATGCAAACCACTACAGATGGATTAAGGCATGAAATTAGTGTATAATCTAAACTATTATGTCAAGTGTATATATCATAGAGAATGACATGGATTTTGTCATTCCATTTGGTCAACTAGTGTGTGACTAAGCATATAAAAATAATGTACCATGCACATGCTCTCAAATTTGATATCTGAGTATATAGATTCTAGATTGAGTTGTAATAAATTGTATCTAAATATTTAAATTGAATATGGTAATGTTAATGTCATGTATTATGCCCCCAATCTAAGAAAATTGAAATGAATATGAGCTAAACTAGTATGAATCTAAGGAAAATTGAGTATAAATGATAAATATGTAATTGAATCTGTGCAAACCTATATTGTACCTGTTATACTATTCTATCAATCTAAGTTCTAAAACTAAGGCTAATAGATAGTAGTTATATATTTTGGACAATAGTTACATATGGTTTTAGTGTCCCCATTTGGGTGCCAGTGTCCTTTTGGTCTAACTTTTGTCAACTATACTACTTTTTGAGTCACTATTTTCCTAAAGTATTTACTTGTGTCTAATTTTCAATAATTGAGCCTACATGATGAAAAATGTACTATGAGTGTAATATATGAGCCTAATATCTCTGAAAAACCCTTAGTTATTTCCCCCTCTTTTTAAGGGAGTTGTTGAACCTATGCAAGAACTATCCTCAAAACAAAAATCTTTACAAAATGTGTGTTAGCTAGAGCATATATGATAATTGTGTGATAATATAATATAATGTGCATACATAACATTGGCATGTAAGATAATCTAATCCTAAGTATGAAATTTAACATGTATGTCATGTATATAATTCACAAGGGTTTAAAGATAGATGTAATCAATGTATATAAGAGTAAACCTAAGTGGAACTAGGTAGCTACCTAGGGGGATGGGGCATGATGTCCATGATGTCACCCAAGGAGGAAGTGTAGATGCATGAGGTCCCTCATGGCATCAAAACCTAATGTATTTAGTATACAAAGACAAGTTTTATGGCCATGATGTATATAAGAAAGCATACATACAAAACACATGAGGCACACAAAGTAGGCCAAGGGGACACAATACAAGAGACATGTGCACATGTCACTAAATCTGAGAAAATAAGACATATAAGGACATGTTCAAATTCCCACATACATAAACAACAAGAAATTTTCTTAGAGCCACATATAAGGATATTTTCAAATGTCTTCATACACAATAAAGAAATACACACACAAGGACATGGGTACATATCCAAAGCATACATACTATGAATATAAGTGGCATA
Organism: Torreya grandis; assembly: GCA_037957365.1. NCBI lineage: Eukaryota > Viridiplantae > Streptophyta > Pinopsida > Cupressales > Taxaceae > Torreya > Torreya grandis. The sequence continues at coordinate 1,069,307 of JARHVA010003623.1, read as the reverse complement.
AATCCAAAGAGTAATGGCATATTAAAATTCCATTAAATAGAAGAAGCATAAATGTAAAATCAAATATAAAACTAGAAATTAAAGTACACATGAATATGGAATACAAATTTGTGTTATAGATAGGATGTACATATGTTGAGTTTAAAGTAGTAATAGCCAATAAAAAATCTAAGAGTAGCATGATCAATGTCAAGATATTACAATGCTAATTATAGGATTTAGAGTTTATGAAGATGGAACCTAGTAATTGAAACTATTTATAGGATGCCCCCAAGTGAAAAAATGTGCCAAGTAAAGACCCATGTACCAATTTATATTCCCTTAGTGGGTAGATAATAGAAAGTCTAGATTGGTGTAGTGGACCTAAGTCCTATAATTAATTTGTTATCACTCAACAAGAATAAGTGAAGCATGTATGTATGATAAAACTAACTATACTAAGATAGCTAGAATATGTATTGTCTATAAAATATAATAAATTTAAACATAGAAATGCATATAATCTATAATTTTTTAGAGTAATTATTTGAATATTTTTGTGCTTTTGATAAGATATATTATTTTTTTATTTTCTTTAAATAATCTATGTATAATTAAATTGAAAATTAACTATGTACAAGGAGCAAGAGATAAGGAAAACATGTATAAGAAGGGAAGAATCATACTAACCAATGAGTTTCATAGGAGACTCACTATCACTATGACCTATGTCAAATAAGGGAACTATGATCATACGTGCTATGTGAAAGGGCAACTATGGTACCATAATCTACTATACTAAGTAACCTATATATGTATATTCCTGTGTAGTGGTGCTAGGAATCTATAGCACTGACTGCAGTGTCATGTGAATTGTAGGGGTATTAGGAACCCATATATTAGAATAAGTTATAGGTGACATAGGTACCCTATACTGATAACCCTATAAACCCAATATTACTAATCTCTAAAAAAAGTGAGTGGAAGAAGGCCCTCTAGAATCTATGACATATATTTGATGTAGGGGTCTCTCTAATAATGGTTTTGATGGGAGAATATGCGTATGTGCCAGTACTATAGGATTATATCTCACCTAAATTAGTGTCTCTACTAAAATTTGTGATGTATGAATAGAAACTATACTCTAAGCTATAACTAATAACTATTTTTTATATAGTAACTATGATGCAACTATAACTAGTAATTATGCAGGTAACTATGATATAATTGCCTCTAGATTAGGTAGAGGATACTCATATAGAATACCCTAAACTTTACCACCTAGTTTTTTTTATGTATTTCAGGCATCTATGCATTGTGGATGATGGCTCATAGCTTCTATATCTATGGCCTACCTAATAACATATCAAACTTGTCTGCACTAGATAATACTAAAAACCTAATGGCTATATATTGGGCCAACTTGTAATGGAATCATAATCTCCCAAATGGATCTATGAACATGACCACTAAAATCATTGATAACCATGTCTATAGGGAGTATATATTGATCTAAATATTCCAATTGTTATATAATTTTCATAGTACACAAGTTAATGATTAACCCATTTTCAATCATAACACTCTAGATAGGATGATATATGCAAGCTCATACAAAGAGTGTATGTAAATATGTATCAACATCAATAATCTCCTATTCTGATAAGGTGATGAGTGGTCTAGCTAGAACTGTAGTATGGTACATAACAATTATATTGTGCATTGGGTGTCCTTCCTTTGTAATAGTGTGATATGAAGCTTGTGGTGGATATGCTTGATATATGTAGTGAACACCTTAAGTGTTCCCTACCTCATTCACTATGTTATTTGTAAATGGATTTGAGAATATTTTTAATTCTTTAGAATTTATTTATGATACTTTTGGTGCTTTTGTGGGTATTCCCACATCAATAATGTTAGCCTCAATCAAATATTGTATCTTATCTTTCAGGCTTATTCAACTTTTTCTTGTATGGCCCAGTGCCCTGAGATACTCGTAGAATGAATTAGGACATATCTCTTTGGAATAGGTTGTGCCATATCAAATATATACTTTAAAACCCATGTTGGTGATTATGGAAGGTTGGTGAAGATTTTTCATTGAGGGGATAATAAAACCAAGTGAAAAGATGGATCTAAAGTTGTGTTAACTATGGACTTGTGATCACTCTTATTCTTGATGGCCCTTACCCTGTATGGAGGTTTATTTTAACTCTTAGTAGTTTATTCTAATCCATTGGTATATTTAAGTTTACCCATTTATATAACCTTGACCTCTCTTTCTTGTACTATGTGGCACAAATCTATAAATGTTGGAAAGTTCTTAAACAAGATAGCTTTGTGTAATGCTAGTATAAGTATCTATTTGAATATGTCCCGAATCTCTTTGTCTTCCATGGGGATAGTCAATTTAGCTAATATAATCTTATATCATAAGAATTATTATGTAATAGGTTCATTTGACTTTTTTTTAACTGTGCAACTTGGGTAGATGAGATATTATCACTGATATTTATATGGAATCATGATAAAAACATGTCTACCAAATAATTAAATGTTGTGATAGATTGATTCAATAAGTCATAAAACCATGTAAGGCATAATACTTTAAACTATGTGGAAATGAATTTATGAAAATCTAATCATTGAACATGTACTCCAAACATGCTACCTGAAAATATTGAAGATGATGCTCTAGGTCACCCTTACCATCATACAATGTAAGTTTGGGTGCCACAAATCTAGATGGCAAGGGAGTTGTCTTTATGTGGTGTGTTAAAGGTGTATATAAGAGAACATTAGAATCTAAGGCATGTGATGGCCTATTGGATCCCTTCTCAAGATGTAATACATTAGTATATAGAGTATTAACCTCATGCATAATGGATTGTACATCAAGAGTGGAGGAATTATCCATAAGAGGTATTGTTTTCACTAGAGGTTGTTGAATTACAATTGTTTGTTTTACTAAATGATTTGGCCCCATTATAGGTGTAACAATGTTATTAGTTAGGGGAGTTAAATATTTACCATTATTTTATTTATCCTTAATTTCCATTATGGTTTTTAAAATTTGTACATGACTAAGGGGATTTTCTTGAAGTCTATCTCTGAAGCTTTATAAGATCTTGTCCTTATTGACAATTAGGTTATCATTATAAAGTGGAGGGAGAGTGTCCCTATTTCTAATTTGTGTGTCATCTTAATCTTTATTAAATTGTTCATTTTTGGATGAATTATCATTTAAATCAACATAATCATAGTGTTAAGAATCAATAATGGGAGTTACAATAGATCCTTTATCCATGGTATAAGCTAGAAAAACATGAATCTAAATATGTTCTATAGGATTACCACTTAGCCTAGCACTTCTTCTTAGTGGAAGAGAGATGGATTTTTTAGATGGAATATAGTAAAAAAATTAAATATAGCTACTAAAATATAATGTATGAATTCTAAAAAACTTAAAGTAGCTAACAAAAGTAGGAGAAATAAGGATACATAACCTAAGATCATCTAGGGTTAGGATTTGAGCATGTTTGAAGTAAGTTGGGTTCACCAATATTTTAACCTTTTAAAACTTAGCATGTGTATAAATCCTATGTTTATTAAATGGATAAGTAAACTAAATCAATGAATTAATATTCAATAAATACAGCCATTGATTTACTATAGAATTAATTAGATTTGACTTTTCTAAAACTAGTAATAAATAGTGTAAATAAAGACTTAAATGGAAAACACCTGATACAAAGGATCTGATTCCTCAAAATTGAGATGGAAGTTATTCTAAGTATCATAAACTAGATCCCCATGTCATAATACCTTTTAGATTGTAACACCATAATTGGATAGTAGTGCCATTATTGGCAATGTGGTGGTAGTGTCTTGATATTGATAATAGTGTCCTCTGTGTAGGACTTTCCTAAACTTTTGGGTGTACCTATGTCTATGTATCTAGGATATATTCCTATGTACTTGATTTTTTGAACCCTATATTATTTTTGTAATAATTTATTTATTTTACAAAACCCTAATCCTCCATACAACTAGGGCATGATTTAAAAAATGTGTTCATTATTAGGGTAGTCTAGACATCCTCAACGCCCCCATTAAGAAGAGAGTTGTCTACATACCAATACTCTTAGGAGGTATCAATATTGATTTATTTCACCCCACTTACATGTTCATGAAAGTGAAAGTGATGTTAGTAAGATAGTGGCCTTGAGTGCCTTGAATGTGTTTGAGATTGAAAATCTATAAATTCTGAGATTAGGGTTGTTATAGATGTATGTAGAAGTAGGGTATAATAGGGATTGATAAACTTAATTATTCTTAATTTTTTTGTGTTTGAATATGTATTTTCCATATGATCTCCATCTATTGGTTAGAGGGCTAAAATTCATGTATTTATACTATTCTGTTGCTTGTAAGGATGATAAAAGATGTCTAAACTAACCTAAAGAGGCTTTAGTTTTAAAAATATATATGTTTTAATGAAATTAACACTATTTTTAGGACACTAGTGCCACATGACACTAGTGTCTAGCTTGTAAAACACTAGGCACAAAGGGTTAGGATTGAGAAATGAGAGTTTGGGACTACTTTGGATCTAACTAAGGATATTTTTAACCCACATAAAGGTTGGATAAATGTGATAATAGGCTTTAATATATGTTTAGGTATAATCTAGGGATATCTAGTCTTAGTTATCACCCTTATCACTCAAATATCACTTTTGGGTGATTTCAAAACTTTCAAGTCTAATGAAATTATAGGAGTCTTTTATTTCAATATTTTTGGCATCCATACATATGATTTATAGGTCTTTGTGCTTTAAGGGTGGATGTGAGGATAAATATAATGTTCGTGGGATGATAGGATCTCTAAGTTTGATTCAGGTTTGATAATCTTCAGATAGTAGTCAAATGTATTAGACAGAAAATTGTAGGTCTATGTCTTAGTGAAGAGTCATGTGAGGTCATGAGTCATCTTAAATAGGTTTGATCTAAGTCTTTAGATAACATGGTTTTACAATTAAATAGATTTAAAAAATACCTCCAAGTGTGTTAAACTAGTAGAACCATGAATAATATCAAGCCTCAAGATTTCAAAATTAAAACTAATAGTAAGAAAAATTACTTGGATCTATGATACCATGATAGGAAACCACCAATATCTATGTATTAAATGCAATCACGATTTTTTTAACAAAATACAACCAATTGCATATCATTATTGAAAGAGCATGACACCATAAAATGAGAATATTGTATAAACACATGAATAAATCATCCAACACATACTCCATATTAATAGATCATAAATGATTATGTACAAATAAGATATTTAAATGTTTAACTCCTCCATGAATATCCAAAAAGGGCCTAGAATAGGCATCTAATTCCCAAGTCTAAAATAACTAATCAAAGAGTAACATACACTATCTAATGATAATGGACAAGAGTAACTTCCTATGTCTAAATACACACAAATAAGCTAACACAAGTGTATGAACAACACACATGTGTAGGAATAATCCAAATTAAAAAATAAAAGGAAAATAAATATCCTACACTAATATTTCAAGCATTTTAGTTATTTATTACTTTTGTTCCTATATCAACACATTTAGTTACATATGTGCCAATATCCCTAAGTATGGAGGCATCACATGGTTTTTAATAGATTAAAATTCATATTTATACAAGGGCATCATACACACCTCATTTAATATCTATGTAAGGTCCATTACCAACTTCACCTAATGCACACTCTCTTGAATAAATTATTAAAAAGCTACATGCTAAGGTGTTTTAATTAAAGTATGGTGTCTCTAAAACTATCCATTCAATAGACTCCCATAATTTTCCTTACCATCCTTTAGAATATAAGATAACCTCTTACCCATTACCAATAGTTTTTTATCTCCCAAGCTACCACTTTATGAAGGTATAGGTGATCCTGAGAAACATCTTTGATCATTCAATGGAACATGCTTATACTATGCTTACAATGGAAAATTACTAACCAAGCTCTATCCAATAAGCCTCAAATACTATACCTTATGATGGTTCTATGATCTCACACTTCTATGAGTTAAAGTATTTAACCCATTGTCAAATAACCTATATCACACTTTTCCATCAACATTGGTGAAACTTTCTATTATGCACAAATTTAAAAACTCAAGCAAGGGTCAAATGATCTAATAAGTGAATACTTGCTTCAATACAAAACTATGCTAGTTAAGATGAAAAATTATATGGTAGATAATTAATTATAATATATTTTCACAAAACATTTTATGTATCCAATCCATGAACCTATTATGTTTGATAAATCCAAATATTTTGATGAATTATGCCATAAAATCAAAGAAAGAGAAGTCAAAATCATAGCTTTGAACAAGAAAAAATATACACCAAATGATACATCTACTTCCAATATCAAGTTTCAAAAAAAACTAACCTACGAGGTTAAATCTAATCAAATGGAGAATGAAGTAATCACAACTAAAGAACAATCCTCAACTAACAACTCCACTAAGAAGGAAATTTCTAATGTTACCATGCCCTCCTCATGTCATAATACATAAATTACCTGATTTTAATCTCATATCCCCCCTTCCACTATTATAGGTTGATATGATGAAGCCTCAACACAAAATATTTGACAGTAATGCATATTGTGACTACCACAAATGTATTGGGCATTCTTAAAATAAGTGTTTAAAGTGATAATACTATTTATCCAATCACACCCATAGAGGAATATTAATCCTACCATAATCATAATTCAATGCTTAAAAAACTTAAATAATAATTT
>JARHVA010003623.1:1027500-1057500 GCA_037957365.1 Torreya grandis | reverse complement strand
CTTTTTTATTTATTTTTATATCTATATCTCATTAATATGTCATTTGATTCTTCAAACTACCAAAGATAGGCTTCTCAAGCTTGTTGACTATATATCATGCTACTGTATTGATTGTACCCAATGTGTTGAAATTCTTTGACATATTGTCATTTTTCCATGTGATGATAATCTCATGATATGGTCTTTATCACTTGTGAAGTTTTTATTATAACATATTCACCATATCAACCATTAACAAATTCCTCAATGTGTACCTTCCACTTTGATAGGCCTTGTTGGCAAGTTATGGAACTATGTTATTTACTCAAAAATGGCATAAATATAGGTATATACTATAGAATTAGGTCATTATAATTTACCTAAGACCTTATTGGAGACCTTTAAGTTCATATAATATTTTAAATTGTATATACTATGCCTTAGGTGAGACCAACACACCCATTATTTAGTCCAACTTGCATTGTGACCCTACAATCAACCTATAGGTGTTTATTATGAAAGTAAAGGTCATTTAGGTTGTTATATGGGTTTATACCCCATATTTAAAATAATATCAATGTTATTTAAACCATTAGTACCATTTCAATACCAAAGGAGTAGTTGTATGCAGAATTATACCTTGATAAGTCTCTATATCACCATAAGGCTATCTAGGGTCAAAATCTTGTAGATAACACTAAGGAATAGTAGTGAATTATTGCATGAGTTGAGATCTCTCCATCATCATATTTATTTGTCCAAAAAAACCAATTTTTATGTTAAATTTTATCCCCTATGATAGGGATCCATGATGGAAATGTTTAGGCCTACCAATACCTCATTGTTTCACTGTGGGAGCATTGAAAGATGGGCGAAACCCCAGTTCCGAAAATTTTTAGGTAACTAATCCCTAAATTTTCTTAATAAATTTAGGAGAATGGTTTCAAGAATATTTTCCACTTAATGAATTCAATAATAATTAATATGTGACGCTCAACACTTTAATACCTTACTAAAGGTCTAAACAAGTTTCAACGTGTGTCTTCCAATTACTTTGTACTTTGTATGAGCCACCTATAGGCGCACATTATAGGACATAGGGAAATGAAGGTGATATCTTGATATTATGCATAATGAATGAACCTATAATCAATATTAGTCCCTCATAAAATACTCTTAAAATCCCTCACATATTTAAGGAATTAAAACTCATTTCAACATCTTCATTCTAACATGATCAGTCTCCTATGGGGCACCTATAGGTGCACACCAATGGTATAGGACTTTGGTATGTTCTAAATATATAATTTGCATTAATTTTCATAGTAATTTATATGTAATTTGAATGGCTTGGCATGATTTATCATGTTCTAATAGTGTACCCAACTCTTTAAAATCTTCATTACCTTTCCATGATTGTATTCATAACTTTCATTCACCTAACTATAGGTGAACACATGTAGGAAACTAACTATATTGGTATTTCTTGATCTCTCACTTCCCATGGAGATGTATTTGGAACTAAAAATTGTTATAGAGGCTGATCATGATGTTTTGAGGAGTGTAATACAACATCAACCTTTATTGATACCATTATAGAAAATAAAAACCTCTATAACTGATGATCATGCCTGCAACATAATAGTAAAGCTCCTATCATGACAAACTGAGATGTTTTAGTCTTCAATCAACCTCCACACATGCAATCAAATATGGAAACTATGATAGAAGGATGTCCACATAATTTATAATTACTTTTATGAGTTGGATTATATGAATTAACACAAACAGAATCAAAACCAATACAGTGTGGGGATTAGTATTTAGAAATGAATAGTCAACTTATTAACATTGATTCATAAATTATAGGCAACAAATATTTAAACTCATACCATGAATATAATTATACTAAGGATAGTAACATCTCACAATATATTTTTTCTTAAATCAACTTTTGTAGTTCATACCCAATCAAAACTGGTTGGCCACTTTTGTATAAATAATGGAGTGATGGAGAGGTGAAATAGTTTTGAGCCATGATTGGGACATTCAAAGCTGATAAAGTGTTAAATTTATCTCATGGGAGAAGAAGATTCACTACAAGGCCTTTGACATGTGTCAAAACCTCTATGAAATCCATACAACTTCCTAAACTTCCTCTTTCCTAACTCTTTTCTTGATTTCAATGTAGTACTTATAATTCTTTTACTTAAGACTGACATAATTGATAAGAATATGACATAGGGGATGTTGAAAAATTCTTGGACACCTTTATCTACTTATTAAAATTATAAAACCTTCATAAATGGCTTAAATATGACTCCTTATGACATGAAATGGTACAAGGTCTAAAAGTTGACCATTATAAATCTAATGACATACCAAATAACCACAAATAGGGCCATGACACACCTCATAAGACCTTATATCAAGTTTTGTACTATAGGTGGTTGACCTATTTTGACTTATGGTCAGAATAGTCAACATTCATGGTGATTTCCTAAGGGTGGTATGCTTGTTATGCCAAGACCAGTAGCCTACTCACATACATTGGGCTATGGGGTCACCTATGCATAATTTTGACACTTAATTGCCTTTGAAAACACACCAAAAAATAGAAAATACACACAAAACAAGATACACTAAATGAAACAAACATGTGTTCTCAAGAGCACTTGGGTAACACATACTCAACAAAAGCAAAAACACGCACCTATTATAATATTTAAATAACTAACCCTCATTTCATCAATAGTAGGAAATTAAATTAATCCCATTCATAGGGATATGTAACTCTTCTCCACTCATTCTTTATAATTAGATGGAGTTACTTTGTTTGTACTTGAGGATGACATATGGTCCACTTCATAAAGTATCAAATCTGGTATTTCTCCTTGGCTTTGATCTATCTTCATCACATTTTAACACTATGCCACCTTCTTGGAATGTTCTTGGAGTTTCCTTATCAAAAGACATATTCATTAGCATTTGGTTATATTCCATAGCTTTGTGATAATTGTCTCTAGTCTCTTGTAGTTTTATTAACTATATAACCTCATCCCCATTGGAGGGTTCTCAATCAAATCTACTTGGTGTGTTAATTTTAAGGTAGGAAACTCTTGGGATAAAGATAACCTAGACTATCTTCCATAAACAAAAATAAAAGGAGAGTTCCCTACTAACCTCTTGGGAGTTATTCTATCATCCTATAGGGATTTCTTAAATTTAGTGTGTCAATCCCTTTGATTTTCCTCCAAGTTTTTCTTTATGATTATAATTAGGTTCTTATTATTAGATTCAACCAACCCATTACCCTAAGGGTAATAGTTGGATGATGTACTCAAGTATATGTCATCACTTCTTGCCCAATTAGCTATTTTAACACCCATGAAATCAGTTGCATTATCTAAAATGATTGTGGAATGGATTCTAAACCTTGTTATGATACTTTCATAGAACTCCAAGTTAGAATTTTAATTGGCTTCCTTCAATTCCACTACCTCAACCCACCTTGTAAAGTAGTCATTTATTGTGAGTATCCATGTGTGACCATCCTTGATGGGAGATTTATCATTCCAATGAAGTCAATACCCCATTGCATGAAAGTTTGATCTACTTGAATAGGCCACAAAGGGAGAGCTACAAGATTATATTTTCCTATAAATAAAACACATTATATACACATTCTCACCCAAGAATAAAAATATTTAAATAGGCTAGGCTAATAGTATCCCACCCTCATTATCTAGGTAGTTATGGTTCTTGGGGAGAAATGACCTCCCGCTATTCCATCATGAAAATTTTCAACCAACACTCCAAATTGGTCATTTTCAATACACCTAAATAACACACCATTAGTATCTCTTCTAAAAACCACACCATATACAAGATAATAAGGGATAGCTTGTAATCTGAAGTACCTCATTTTGGGCCTACTCAAACCATTAGGGTACTCACCACTTTGAATAAATTTGATGACATCTTGTGTCCAAATTTGTAGAGGCATGGAATCAACTGGTTAGGAGTAATCATGATTGACTAAATCTTCTTCTTTTGACTCATGGAGATTTTAAGCTAGGTGTTTAAAAATACCTTTACCCCTTATCATCTTTGTCACTTTGATATCGACATCATATTCCACTACCTTAGTAATCCACCCTACCCTCTTTTCACTAAGGTCTTTGCTCAAAATAAACTCTTTGGTATTAGGATGAGAGACCATAATATGAATCCTATTGTGTGAAACCATATTCCTAAACTTCTCTAGTCCTCTTAAAATAGCAAGGACTTGTTTCTCTAAAAATGTGTACTTGACCTTTTCAAACCTTGACTAAAGATTTCAATTGGTTATTCCACACTTCATCATTATTTTGTATTAGCATAGCTAGGATAGTATAAAGGTTATCAAATGAATAAAACATGGATTCTTTAGTAGAATTAGGGTTCACAATAGTGAGAGCTTGTGAATGCAGTTTCTTTCATGATGACTTCAAAGTTATTCTTACCTTCCTTATTCTAAGAGAAAACTTAGTTCTTCTTAAGCATGGTTGTGATAGGTTTCACCAAAGATGAAAAACTAGGTATGAACCTTATTACAAAGTTTATCTTACTTACAAATATTTGGATTCCTTTCTTATTCAAGGGTAGTGATAGGCCTAAAATAGCCTCTATCCTTTCAGGATCAATAGTTAGACCATATTTGGAAATAACATGTCCTAAGAGCTTACCTTTATGGATATAAAAGATATATTTTGGGGGGGTTAAGAGATACTCCATACTACCTACACATTTCAAACACTTGACTTAGATGTTCAATATGCTCATTAGCATCCTTAGATAAAAAATTTATGTCATCTATATATACTAACAACATTTCATTGATTAGACCTTTGAAATCCATATCCATTTCCCTTTGGAAGGTGGCACTATCATTTGACAAACCAAAGGGAATATTTCTATAAGAAAAATTCCCCCATTTTGGAGTGAATTCTATTTTAAATTGATATTATTCATTTACTAAAATATGATTATAACCAAAATATCCATCTAGGAGAGAGAAATGTTGTGAAATTGAAATAACTTGTAGGATCTATTCCATTCAAGGTAAAGGGTAGTGATCTTTGAGTGACACTCTAATAATATCTCTAAAATCTACACAAAATCTTATTTACCCATTCTTATTTCTAATAGCCACAAGGTTTTTTACCCATATCGAATGCTTGATGGGAAAGATTATTTATGATTTAAGGACTTTGGTAAGATCTATCCTCATGAAATGTTTAACCTTGGGGTTGATGGGCCTTTATTTTTGCCTAATCTATTTAAATCCAAGTTTCAATTCAATGGTATGATGTGTTAGGATAGGATAAAACCCTCTTAGGTCCTTATATTCCTAAGAAAATATGTCATGAAACTCTCTACATAAATCATTGAATGCTTGTTTCTCTAATGTAGAACATACTTTGCCTAGTTTGAGGAGTTTATCTTTGAAGATCAAGACCCTTTCATAATTATCTTACTTTGTATACATACTCACATTTTCCTTCTTTCTTTGGACATCTTCATCAAATATAATATGTAAGGTCACCATGCCCTTAGGTATCTTGTTTGTTTTTAGTTACACAATCTAATTATTAAACTGTTCTTGGAGTCTCTTTTGGTTTTTTGAGGAAAACTTAGCTTCATTTTGAAATAAGTATGCAATGTGTTTATCACTATAAAACACCTACCAAAAAACCTCATTATTATGTATAGAATTTTTTACAATGATCTTGATGTGATCTTGATTTCCTTATTCTTTTATGGCAGTGGGTGTATCAAATTCTGCTCCTATGATAGTTAGTCTATCATCATGATTGTTTTGCTTCCTTAGGACTTATTGTATGTTTAATGCATTGAATTATTAAAGATAATCCCATAACCTATGATTATAGGACTTTAGAAAAGGTTTCTTGGTATCAAAAACATTCTTAACTTGATGCACAATCAATTTACTGTCTCCATATGCTTACAAATTCTTGATTCCTTTTCTCCTTTCCCATTGAAGGCCATGAATCAAACTTTCATACTCATCCATATTACAAGTGCAACTAAAATGGAACATATATGAAGAATATAATTTTTTTTTAGATGGGGAAACCAACATAACACTAGTTCTTGCACCAATCTTACATCTTGAGCCATCAAAAAACATTTTCCACAATCCATCATTCTCACCTTCCTCTTTGACAAGTAGGGGTATTGGCATTCCTTCTCATATAGGCAATACACTCCTAAATAAGTTTCCTCCATTTAATCATAAGGGTCATGTTAATATGTGTTAGTGCCATATTCATCAAGGAAAAAAACAAAAATGCCTTCAAGCTTGGAAGAATTACCATCATCCACAATAGGCTCCTCTTTATCATTGATAACAAAATTTAGATTGGAACTTGCTTCAACATAAGGTTTAATATGAAATCTAGAAAGTGGTTGAGTCCTAATTGTTACCTTTACTCCATACCTTGTCCTGAATGTCAAGAAGGAATAATAATTTGAGAGGTATCCTCCTATCTTCCTTATGAAATCTCATAAATGGTAGATTGTAAAATGAGCAAGCAAGTCAACAACCATAATGTCTTGGAGGATAGGGAAACTAGGATAATCATGCAAGAAAATATTCAACCCCTTTATCAATATTAATGACTTAATAGGTGTACCATATAATTGAAGAACTCATTTACTATGTGGTTCATACTTTAGGCCCAATTTTTTAGCTACAAACTTGGCCATGAATGATGTACTAGTCTACTATCAAATATGTAGTTATGAACTAATTTATCTCCCATAATGAAGGTGAGGTAGAAAGGTACAAGATTATCAGCTTTGATAGATGGTTCCACAATATTATTAGGAAAATTGGAAAGAGAAACATTTCTATGACCATGACTTGGAGATGGATGACTAATATCGATAGTGGATAGCTATTTTTTCCAAATCTCTTTTTGGTCAAACATATGAATAAATCCCTAAGATAAATGGATGTCTTGGTATTATTCAATGATTACACAATTTTTAGAGTAAAAATAACTAATTTTTATTAAGCCCTTGGAAGTAAGGAAGTGAATCAAACTTGAGGTATTGAAGCACCTTGAGAAAACTTTCCAACATTTTAACTTGAAAGAGATACGAGATTTTTAGGGACTATGATGTTTGTAGTCATGCTTTGGTTCCTTGTAGGAGGAATAGATGCACTTTTACACACACCATTAACATCTCTTAAATCCTTAATTTTAAATCTAGTATTTTCTATAAATTAACTCCCTTGATTAAGGACAAAAATGCCTTCAACTAGGAAGTTCATGAAGTTTTATCCTTGAGGCTACCAACTTTTATTTTTTTGTATAATGACTTAATCATCTACTAATAGTTGAGGACTAACTCCTCATTAAGAAACTAGAGCTTGATCTCCACCTTCATTTTCATCCATCAACTAATATTGTTGGCACTCTTAACCTTTAAAAAAGCTTTTATGCACTAGTACCATTGATATTGTATTGGAGGTTTAAGTAGGATTATATACATTGGTAGGCTTGTTAAAATTAAGCCTCCCTTGGCCTCTCCCTTGCCCATATTATTGACCATATTATTGATAATAGGGATAAGTATTTTTTTTCACACCATTTTGCATTATTTATTTCCTAAGTTGAGATTTTAATAGTTGAATTTATGCATCTTTATCCATGACATCATCTAGGATCAATATTTGCCTTGGTATTAGCATTAGGAACTTGGAAAACACTTGGGGCACCAACAGGGATATTAGGTAGCAGAGGCATAAAAACTTTTGGAGGCAACTTGACTATTTGAATAAGTCCATTTTTATCTCTAAAGGCAAGCTCATATGCTTCAATAAGAGTGAAACCACCCATGGAATATATAATTATAGTAGTATCAATACCAATGGCACTCAAGTATGTGAAAAAGACAAAGCTAGTAGGTGGTCTCATGGGAGGAGGAAATCTATGCCAAGTCTTTTAAAACCTCTCATCGAAGTCTTAAATTATTTCCTTGGGGGGATCATTAGATCACATTGAGTTGGTGAATGATTCAAGTTTATCACTCTTATCCTCAAATATTGAAGTTAAAAACACTCCAAAGTCATCCCATATTGTAATGTAACCACCAGGCAAAGTCCTATACAAATCAAGTGATTTCCTTCTAAGGGAAATGGTAAGGAGTCTAATGGTAATATTGACCTCAATGAAAATTTAAAAACTAAATAAATTTGATATATCCATGATTGGCTCATTAGGAGTGACATGGCCTTCACTATTGAATGTAGGAACACTCTTTATAACATTAGGGGAAATGTCATCATAGTCCTCAAGATGAATTGGATTTTTAGCTAGCAAAGTCTTACTAATCTTCAAAGGGTAGAATATGTTGAGGGTATTAAACTTTAAAGGAAATTCAGGTTTAAGAGGTGGATTAATGGGATTGAAAACTCTAATAGAAGATGACCTAGTATGTACCATGAAGTATGGGCATAAATTTATGATAAAAAAATGGTATAAAACCATATTTTACCTTGAATGGAGGCATTAAATGTTGAATATCACACCAATATGTAGTTGATGTTGTCAAGACCAACATTCACCTTGATAAGTTATCTTTAGGACAATGGTCCCACTAGGCATGCCAAAAATGTTGTCACTAGATCTTACACTATATAAGAGGTTTTTCAAGTCTAATATAATATTTGGGTAACATTGTAATACTTATAGGTATAAGGTTTACCTACAAAAGAAGTAGACCTCTAGGTTTAAGGGCTAACTCCCTAAATTTACCTTTAAGTGCTTATCACCTACTCTAACTGATTAATTAAGGGAAAACAGATATAATATTTCATTAAATTAAAATAATTTAATGGGGTGATACACCATTAATATTTTCATGAGATAATCATTCTCATTACACTAATAAACAAGACCTAAAATACTAGCTTCAAAGTCCTAAGATGTCCTAACATTAATATTTCAATATAAAAGTCACATGCATGAGATAATTCAAGGTAAGTGGACTAGAGATAAGTTTCAGACTCAAATGACACTTTCACACTTTAATGAAGCCAAAAACACTATCTAAACTCTATATGACCTATTATAATGATAACTTCTTGTACCAAACATGAAAGGATAAGGGGAAGCAAGGATAAAATCCTATCGCTAGACCTCATCATTCATCACTTCACATACTTAAAAAATATGTTTGTGAACTCAAAAATAGATTACTTTTATTATTCAAATTTAAATTAAAACATCAAACTAGTAGGGCTCCACCATAATATATGTGGTATTATAAATCAAGAGCTAAAATTGCTAGTACTTATAGAATATGAGAGAGAATAAGGAAGAATTAAGTTCAAGGGTCAAAATAACAAATGTCAAGATAAGATAAAGGGTTTTATATATATATATATATATATATATATATATATATATATATATATAATGAAGTATGATATAGACCATGTAAGGTATCTTTGGATAAATGTCCCTCCAAGGCATGAAACTCTTCAATTCTGTTATAGGATTCTTCAACTAGCTCCTTGAAAATTGCCTTCATCATTTGTTCCTTCTTGAGAGATCTAAAGCAAAATAATAATATATGATATAATTTCAATATGAAGGGGGGTTTATAAATAGGCTTTAACATGTAATTGATATGTCCCTACTCATCAATATTCTCTTGGATAAGTGTTCTCAATATCTGTAGTCATAATCACCATTCTTTCAGGCTTGTCTTCACATTTAGCATAAAGATGTTGATCAGTTATTCAATCCAATCCATATAAGGGAGGGTATTAGACTTTTCAAGGGTCTTGAAGTCTTTATATCCATCATAAAAACATTAAAATGCCCCCCAATTGAAGTTATCACCTTCTCACTTGATGGTCACTATCTATTCACTATGCTAGTTTGGACTAGCTAAAGTTAAGATGCTTGCAAAGGTACTTGTTTGTTTTTGAAGCAAGGGATGGACATGGGGAGTTATATTAGGTCTCCCAAAGTGATCCTCATCCTTTTAAACTCTTATATACCTATAAAAAAATAAAAATAAAATTAATAAAATCCATTACGTATAAATAAGGCATAAGTTAATATAATGAGAAAGATCCCTAGAGAGTCCTCTACAATTTTAAATTGTTTTCCTACCTGAACTAACTCATTTATATGTCTTTTCTTATTTTTTTTCTATATCGGGTCATTAACAAGGGTTTTGAGTAGTGTTACCTCTTAAATATTGTTCATAAAATTATGATGGTTTAATCCTCATAAAAATTTCACTAAAAAATTTTAAGTACCCTCTCCAACATATCCTATCTCCCTAAGCTCCCATGCTAATCATCCATATAGATATGAGCTTCTTCAGGTGGCTTCTCAAGTTCTTTCCTATGTTTTGTGCACATTGGGTTGCTCTTGAGCTAATAAAATGGTTTTTTCATGACTTTCTCTACCAAATAAAGGTTTCAACACACCTTATAACTCCCCATGAAGGTTCCCAATTCCTTATAATGTTCACTTGACCCTAGGATTGGTATTGGATCTTATTTAGGCATTAGGCCTAGTTAAGGCCTAGTAGGTTTAAACTGTATACATATAGGTTTAGGCCACCATGTATGGTCCCTAAAACCTATGAGGACTTTTTCATGTTCATTAATGTTCAATTAAACTTTATAAACCTTTATGAAATTTTTTAAATAACTTCCAACTCACCATCTTGCCTTCGTTATAACAAACCTGTAAAAGATGACTCTCTAGGAGTGCCCTCTATTTGAGACAAAATAGAGGGCACTTCCCCTATTCTACTAGTTAATTTGATTATATAGGGGATAAATTAGGTCTTGGTGACCTTATTTAATAATTTTTAGATATATATCTCATCAATATATCATTTAATTCTTTGAACACCCAAAGATAGGCTTCTCAAACTTGTTGATTGTGTATCGAGCTAGTGTACTAATTGTACCTCATGTGTTGAATTACATTGACATGATTCAGTATTTCCATATAATGATAATCTCATGATATGTTATTTATCACTTTTGAATGTGTGATTAGAACATATTCACCATCTCAACCATTTATAAATTCCTCAATGTGTACCTTCCACTTTGATAGGCCTAGTTGGCAAGCTATGAAACTATGTTGTTTGTTCATAAATTGCATAAATTTAGGTATATAATACACTATTAGGTCATGTGTATTTCCATAAGACCTTATTTTAGTCCTTTTAATTCATCTCATAGTTTAAATTATATGTAATATGCCTTAGGTGAGACCAACACACCCACTGTTTAGTCCAATTTGTATTGTCACCCTATAATCAACCTGTAGGTGTCTATTATGAAGGCAAAGAAAGTCTTATAGGTTGTTATATGGGTTAAAAACCCATATGTAAACTCCTCTCAATGTTATTTAAACCATTAGTACCATTCCAATCCCAAAGGAGTAGCTGTATGTAAAATTATACCTTCATCAGGCTCTATATCACCATAAGGCTATCTAGAGTCAAAATGTTATAGATAACACTAAGGAATAATATTGAATTATTGCATGAGTTTATAGATCTCAATCATTATATTTATTTGTCCAAATAGACAAATTTTTATGTCAAATTTAATCCCTTATGATAGGGATCCATGATGGAAACATTTAGACTTGTCAAGACCTCATATGTTTCACTATGGGAGGATTGAAAGAAGGGTGAAAACCTTGTTTTGGAAACTTTAAGGTAATTGATCCCTAAAGGTGTTTAATCAATATAGGAGAATGGTTTCAAGACTATTTTACACTCAATGGATTCAATAATGGTTAATATGTCACCCTCAAAACCTTAATACCTTAAGGAAAGTCTAAACAAGTTTCAGCATATGACTTCCAATTACTCTATACTTTGTATGAGCCACCTGTAGGTGTACATTATAGGTCACAAGGTAGTAAAGGTGAGAACTTGAAAATATGCATAATTAATGAACCTATAATCAATATTAGTCCCTCCTAAAGTCCTCAAATTTATCCTTACCATATTTAATTAATTCAAACTCATTTTAACATCTTCATTCTAACATGGTTAGTCTCCTATGGGGCACCTATAGGTGCACACCAATGATATAGGACTATGTAAAAAATTTGCATTACTTGTCATAGTATTTTATATTTAATTTTAATGAATTGGATTGATTTATCATGTTATAATAGTGTACCCAACTCTTTAAAATATCCATTACCTTTCCATGACTATATTCATAACTTTTATTCACCTTATTCACCTGATTGTAGGTGAACACATGTAAGAAACTGACTATGTTGGTCTTTCTCTCTCACTTATCATGGAGATGTATTGTAAACTAAAAATTCTTAGAGAGTCTGGTAATGATGTCCTAAGGAGTGGAATAACCTGGATTGAGACCATTATAAGAAAAGAAAACCTTGATAACTAATGATCATGTCTATAACATAACAATGAAGCTCCTATCATGACAAACTAAGATGTTTTGCTCCTTAATCTACCTCCACACATGTAATAAAAGATTGAAACTAATATAAATGGATGTCCACATATTTTATAAGTACTTTCATCAATTGTATTGTACAGGTCAACATAAATAGAAGAAAAACATGTAGGGTGTGGGGATTAATATGTAGAAATAAATAGTCAAATTCTTAAAATTGATTAATAAAGTATAGGAAACCAATATTGGAAATCATACCATAAATATTAATTATAATAAGGGTACTAACATCACATAATATCTTTTATCTTGAATCATCTTTTGTAGTTCATACCCAACCAAAACCAGTTGGACACTTTTGCATGTCTATTGGAGTGATGGAGAGGTGAAATGGTCTTGTGCCATGATTGGGACTTAAAAATATAACCAAGTGTCAAAGTGAGATCATGGGAGATGAAGATTCAATGCATAGCCTTCCACATGTGTCACAACCTCTATAGAAGCTGTAAAACTACCCAAACTTCCTCTTTTCTAACTATTTTCTTGATTTTAACATAATACCTACAAATTTTTTAGTTAGTACTAATGTAGCTAACAAGGATCTGACATATTTTATGTTGACAAACATTTTAACAACTTTATCTACTTATTAAAACCATATAACCTTCATAAATGGCTTAAATATGACTCATTATGACATGCAATGGTACAAGGACTAAAAGTTGACCTTGACAAAGCTAATTGCCTACCAAATGACCCCATATAGTACCATTACACACCTCATAAGACATTATAAGACCCTATATCAAGTTTTTTACTATAGGGGGTTGACCTATTTTGACTTGTGGTCAAACTAGTCAACAATTAAAAAGATATACTAATTTTATATGATGTGACATTTATACATATGAATAATCTAGACTAGTTTTCACTTGTTCTAAACTCCTTCGATTTTGTTTACTTTTTTTCATAATAAGAAAAACATTACTTTTTTATTTTATGTGGCCCTTAGTCCTTATGTGTAATAATCTCTTAAACATATCGATGATATTTTTTCTTATTATGTGTGACATTTTAACATGTCCATTCTTTGTGGCCCTTGGTCTTATGTTGTTTTTGACATTTCAATATGTCCCTTGTTTGCAAAATTATTAATGTCTTTTTCATACAACCCTTGGCCTTGTTTTTTTGTGAAATATTCATGTCTTTTGTATTCATCCCTTGGCCATATTATATGGCATTGTATGAGGTTACATGACTTAGTGTGTTATTTTTTTTCTCACTTATTGAGCTTGATTAGTGGATCCGTGATACATATCATGCATTTTTATTGTGTATTTTATTTCATATATGGTTACTTTACTACATGCCTCATTTCTAAATCTATCTAGACATGATACATGTATACCTTGCATTCAATATGTTACATATATGGTTCAATGATAATTACATTTTCACGATGGCATAATTTCCACATGTTGACAAAATAATACATGATTATATATTCATCACATTATATAATTAAATGTTTAGGGTTTCATATTTTATATTTAGTCTATTCCATTTTTTATAATCTTTCTCAAAATTGTATGGATGCTAAAGATAAAAGGTAAACCTATTTCATGGATAATTTTTTCAAACTAAGCATAACCAATGAACAAGAAGATTTATACATTTACAAAGATATAAATAATGAGAAAAATCAACTCCCAATGTTCACAAATTATCATTCCCACAATAACCAATCAAACTCAATAATAAGTAAATAGAAAAAGTCATGTATGATACCTTCCATTGGTACACCTACCATTCAAGGTTATAATAGTCACCATTATAATTTCATTATCTTCCCATGAACTATATCATATATCATGGTCCATGTTATTAGTAACCAAAAATTTACATCATCACATCATATAGATGATCAACATGTTTTTCCATCTTGCATAACACATTTGGATACACTTGCACCAAGTCTTCCTATATTTAATCAAGAAAATTTCAATAAGATTCTTAAAGAGTGTATAATGATTCATATAAAAAACTAAAACTACCCAAATTTCCTAAATTTTCAAATGACGTGAATCTAAAACCCACTAATAAGGATTATCAATCCATTATTCCTATATTTCAAATATATGGTCAACTACAAATTATGAATACATATTTACAAATTACAAAAATCGTTGTTAATCATATTATATCTATTATGAAATATATATGATACCTCTAAGGGAAAGTTTCAATTACAAATATCAAATATTTTCATGCAATATTTTTATTAACAAAATCATTGTCAAAAATCATCCTCTCACATGAGATGTCTCTGCTTATCCTTATCCACCTAACTTTATCATACCTATGTTGCCTTTATTTTATGCCCACAAGGATCATTCTAAATATTTAATTCAATATGTACATTATTTTAGACATTGGCTTAAACATGGACTCTTTTTGTTAAAATATTTTCATAAAAGTATCACACACAAGGCTAGTGATTGGTTCTATAGTTTTCTCAATGGTTCATTACCTAATTTTATAAAACTAGAAGATATATTCTTATCATATTTTCATAAGTATGATGTGCCTAAATTAACATTATAAAATTTATATGGATTAAATCAACATAATAATGAGTTGATTAAATATTATATTTTGTGATATAACAATGCATTACTCTTAAACATATCAAGCCTCACTTGAATTACAATTCATATTTGTAAGGATCTTCTTGCTCCACTAAAAGAAATAGAATTGTATTTTCATTAAGAAAATTTTTATAGATTATATCTATATGTGCATAAGTATTCATGTGATCTCATTCCACAACAATGAAAAATAAAAAATTTACTCTATACAAAGTAAAATATTTGATCAATATACTCACTATGCATCTAGATTTTTAAAAGAAGAACATGTAAGCAATATTCAAAATCCAAATCTTCATGTTGTACATTTTAACTCCAAATTCAATAACATGGAGATATCATATGTAAATATCACATAATAAATCCAAATTCAACCTCATCGAGATACACCTACAATAATTTTGCTAATTTTATTGGAAAATAAAATCATCACACTACATACTACACGATATCAGTCTGTAACACACCTTCTAATAAAAAAGGGTAAATCATTTTATGCTTATCATACAATATTAGGACATGATATATAACATTTTACTACATTGACATAAATAATTATAACATATAAGCATTAATGCATTGATGGTATATTAAAAAATAAATCAATTCTTGCTCCTACGATAATTCTCAAATTACTACATATAACCATATAAGAAAAAAATGTCCTCTCCTACATGATTTAACAAATTTGTTGGTAGATGAAGAATAAAAGCATGATATGTATGTAGGGACTAATATGATATGTTTATTCTATTTGTTTATCTTTCACTTATTCATCTTATCACATGGCTTACTTTATTGTACTTCTTATTTGATATCTTATTTAGATCTTAGAACATTTGAACATATTCCTTACTTGTTGGCCCTAGTTCCACTGCATGGTTTTTATTTGGTGTGATGACATCTGAACATGTCCTCCATTTAAGTGTGAAACATTTAAACATGTCCCTTATTTTTAGTCTCATTATACACCCTTTTACATGGAATTAAGTGCCTTTGTGTTTGTGTTCTTGATTTTTTGTTGAGTTTGTGCTTATTACTTATAGATGTTTCCATGATAAATATCATTTATATTATATGTTGTTATGTTTGGATACTATGAGATTCATTTATGCATATACTTATAAATTATTCCACTATGTACTTATTTACTACATCATGTTTACATATATAGCATTTATCTTTTGCTTTTAAGATAATGTGACTATCAAATACCATTCACCTCACCTCAAAATGGGGGGATTATCAATGGGGGAACGTTGTAGAGACATGATTCCACATACGCATAGTTTGAATAATTAACATAATTTGATACATATTACATGATTACAATATACATTTGGGTTAGAATATTGTACATTTGGCATTGATTTTCACATATTTGGGACATATTTTTTAGATTTATAATAGATATTATGATAGTTTATAAAGTAGAGTTATTTTTTGATAGATACTTTAGCTTGAGACACATTAGAGGTTCATATGCCATGAAAATATGCATAATCATAGATGCATATTTATACATTGACATTGTCAAGATGCATTGATTGATATTTTATCCAACTATATTAGTTGGAACCCTTAAGCAGTGTGGTTGAGACTCAACTCCATTGATGACCATGAAATTATTTCCCTTTTACATTTTGAGAGGATTACACCATTTTACCTATGCGAGATTGGCTAAATTATGTATACATTTGAGTTACATTATTGATATTCAATAATTGCAAAGACCATTGCATAATGCATCTTTTACACCAAATTGGGGGCATGATCACCCTCTAATTATCCTCTTCACATCACCAATGTTAAGTTGTGAACTTCCCTCTAATTATTTAGCAAGGAAACATCATTACTAAAGAAAAACTACTAAGGGAAAACATGGTTGCATTGACACACATGTGTATTCCTTTATTTCTCTCATTTATTTCAATTATTTCAATTTTTAAATCATATGCACTAATTACGCTATTAACACACTCTTGGTTTTAGGTAATACACAAACAACAAATTAAAATGAGGTTCAATTCAAATCAAGGTGTGTTGTAGACACTATGGTATGCATTTATTTTCCTTTAACCTTATAATTTAATCCTTATGTATTATTAGATTAAGGGGAAGAATTTATATTCTAAATCTATATTTTATATGATAAACTAGTCTTGTAAACTTGACAAATATCACTCATAACTCAAACCTTCAGTTCAAGGCCTTTACACTACCAAAAGTCTTATGTTTTCCATCTCACTATGCCAAAATTCTTATCTTATAGTTTAAACCTAATATTATGATCACCCAAATCACTTATAACCCACAATATTCTGAAAACCTTATGTATGTCTTAAACTTTCAATTACATATCTTTGATACCTCTATATCTATGTAGACATTGTCATCCAAGTTAGGATACTAACATTGATGATAGTGTCCCAGTTCTCATGCTAGTGTTTATACCTCAAAAACACTCAAATTTTCAAATCTTTCAACATATATGGGTTAGTATACTTATCTTAATTAACAATCCCATGAGATAATTTCAAAATTTGTGGTATTAATACAAAAAAATTCCTATTCATTAGACATATCAATTTACCAAGAAAATACCTATCAAGATCACTAGATCATTTTCATAACTGAGTTATATTGTTTTACTATTTCATATTTCCAAATAAATCATATGATTATTATTCTTATAAGTCTAAATAATTTAAATACTATCTCATGATTATTATATATCAAGTTACAAGATAGATCATTTTATGCACTCGTATATAACATATTACATAGTTATTCACACAAAATCCCACATAAAGGGATAACTACATTAGTTTGAGGCCCTCTTTAGAGTACTGGATATTTAGGGATCACTCATTGACATAAGGGTCTTTGATTTAAAATCAAAATAACTTGATCCCATTAACCCCTATTTTTCAAGGTGATATGCCCTAATTGGATGACCCAGGGTTTTGAGCTACACATAGGTATTGAAACCTATGCACATGATCCAAACTTATAATTTGCAAGGTGATGGTGAATCCTAATAGGTGTAATTGGAATTTCCATGAAAGGTCCTATATTTCATATAGTACATAAACATTAATTTTTAAAAATAAGCATTCATGCTAGTGTCCCTATTTCAATGGTAGTGTCAGGCTAATAGAGATATGATTTCTACAATTTAATGAATTATAGTTGAGTATCACCTTGACTTTTCTGCAACTACATTTCCCATATTTTCTTTTACATCATCTAGTAAGTTAATTATTATTCCTTATTCATGTTTAATCAATCAAACTATTTTTTGGTATCATACTTTCTATATTTATCATATTTCCATAATTCAGCTTGTATCAAAATATATTGTGAATCTAAATTATTTAACTAGCTTGTTTTTTAAATATTCTCTTCCTTAGTTTATTAGGTTTTTCTCTTTTAAATCTTTACAAAAAAAATTTAAATTTATGTAGATGAATAGAGGTAAAGTATGCATAAGAGCCAAATGTGTACATAATTTTCAAATATATCAAAATGTGTCAAATTTGATGTTTCCAAAGTGTTTAATACCAAATTTAGGTGTCTAAATATTCCCCCCTTATAATTTATTATTCTAAATATTAAATTAAAATGATATAAAAAATAATTTGGTACATGTGATAACCACACTTGGTGTTGACAGGTATACCCTAGATTTACCCTTTCACTCCATGTGAAACCTAAAAAAAAACATTTTAAGATAAATGTCTTCTCAAGATAAACAATCTAAAATCATATAAATCATTAAAATAACATGATATTGAAAATTAAAGGAACAAATACACCTAAGGGTACATAAACCAAGATACCACTTGTTAAACTTGTTTGGAGAATAATAAGAGGTAATCATGCCCCAAGGAGATGCATCCACTAAAAACATGATTGAATGAATGTAAATACCTCAAATACATTTGGATATGGAGTTATATAAGTTTAAAGCCACATAAACCTCAATTTCACTACTTTAAATATCATAGTAATAAACTCAAAACCATCTTTGTATGTAAAGGTAAAACCCCAAAACAGATTCCTATACACAATTAAACCCAAAAATAGGTTTCTAATTAGAAGGATCAAGTGGTACAAATGGATTATAGACCAAAAATACTTATATGGAACCAATTTTCCCAATTTATGCTAAAAATAAATAATATAAAAGTGTTTTCATGAACATCCATGCCCCCAATTTGATCCACCTATACCTTAAAGTGATATAGAATGTCATAATTTGTATATCACAATGTCATGCCTTAGTTGTTCCTAACAATAATTTATAATGCCCCAATTGTGTCTCAATATACTCAATCTAACCCTTTTAAACAACTTAGTACATCTCAAAATGTGAATTATTTGTTTTTCATGGCCTAAATCTCTAATACAAACACATTGCATGCCCCTCTTGTGATATAATAAAGCCTATGAATCACTCATCTCAAAAGAAATATTTATGCATACCAATGTTATATATAAAATATAATCATGTATAATATATATAAAAACATATTAATATATGTCATCATAGAAATATTTGATCATTGAAGCACATATGAAACATGTTATTCAAGGTAATGGGCATACAAGTGTTAGTGTCTAGTAGATATATCGATTGAGCCTTTAGCGATAAGAATCATAGTGTGTTCATTATATAAATCATGGAATCAACACAATATAAATATGCATGATATAAATCATGCAACCAAGCTCACAGTAATACTCATATATCTAACCACATACATGGACATGTACACAATATTATGATTAAGAATTACATAAGCATACAATACATGACATGGTGGCTAACATGGACTTGATATGGCCATGACTCAAAATAGAGGATAATATAACGTAAATGACACATGATTTGATAATAAATAGTCAATAAACCCATATAAAACTTAATATAATAAACATCAATGATCACGTAATGTCATAATGATCAATATTAAACATGCATAGTGTAAGCAATATTAGTCCAATAAAAGTAATCAATGTCATCATATAGTATATGAAAGCAAAAATGTCCATTAAAATTTTAATTTTATAAATTATGAGAAAGATAAAGTCATTTATAACATTATATTATGATCAATGCACTAGTAAAGAAAGATATAACCTTAGAATGTGTGACTATGCCCCCAATCTATAAAGTTTTCCTCTAGGCATAAGTAATGTCACATATATATGTCCATGTATCATATGTAACATATATGTCCTGCATCCCACTCATTTATACCTTAAAAATCATGTGTATAAAATTTATATGTAATTCACCATGTATATGATGAATAACACCAATCAACTATGTGTAATAGAAACCATGCCATACATATGTATTTATTTTGTAATTTTTTGAATATTTGATTTTTTAAATTTTTTTATCTTTTATATTTTTAATTTTTTATGATACTCATGTGTAGAATTGATGTAAATGCATAATATTCACAAGGCTTTTCATAGGTTTCCCTTTAACTAAGGATAAATGATAAACCCTCATGTTGAGCTTGCATGTAATAAGAAATGGTCTTATCTAATTTGGTTTGAATTTTCCTTTACTTTATTTATCTACATTAGTGTTATTTTGATCTCCTTTAGCTCCAAATCACCGATTCAAAATTCCTTAACTTGAATATTATTTTTATATGCTTTCTTAATGAAACTTTGGTAAACATTTAGATGTTTTAGAGTATGGATTCATGTTTTATCCAATATTTATAATTGATGTAGCCACCTTTCTTGATATTCAATTTATTTAATGATAACCTTAAGACAAACCCTCAGGGATAGCATATCCAACTCTAAATTTAATATTACCTCAATACCATAGATGAGGGAGTAAGGATTATCCCCCATAAGTATGTGAACACTTATACAATATGCCCATAAAGTATAAATAATTTGATTATGCCAATTTTTGGAAAATGTGTGGCATATTTGATATTTAGCACAAAAAAACTTAACTATATTTTTTTAAGGTTGACCCATTATCATTAATAATGGCCAAGGAAAGCTCAAATTGTGAGATGGTATTGGTCTTTATAAACCAACATATGTGTTATCCTTTAGTGGATTATAAATGAATGTCCTTGGCACATTTTGAAAAATATTTAGTTGCGATGATGAACTTGTGACCTTCTGATGATACTTGGTTTATCTTTCCTACCATACCAAATCCACAAAGGGAAAAAGAGCCAAGATGACACAATAAGTTATAAATATTGTGAAGGTACATGGCTTAAATTACTATGTGTTTGTAAATTAGTAAATTTTTTTGCATGTTCTTGACATTCTTGGTCTATTTGAGGCTAATAGTAACCCATTAATAATAAGTTACATGAAATAACTCTTCTGCTAAAGTGCCCACCACATTTAATGTCATGTACTTCTTGTAAATCTAGTTTGGCCTTGTCACAGCTAAGGCACCAAATTAATTGACCATTAAAATATTAATTAAATAAATCCCCTATTATTATGATTTACATAATTGCATAACTCTATAATTTTTATTTTTTATTTTTTATTTATATAAAAGTGTCCAAAATAATTACTTTATATATTAAATTATAAATGTGGATGTACTATTTCAAATGTGCATACTACACGTAAAACATATACCACTAAGTTTTCCTAATCTACCACCATAATGGAAGGTTTATTTAATTTTTATATGGTTAATATGTCCTAATCATGGGTAATATTTAAAGGAATAAGAGAAGTATTAGTAGCCATTGAATCTACATGAAAACTATTTTTATGAGGTATGCTCTCAATTAAAAATTTACCAAAATATGTCATTAAATGTTGCACCATATCTTTTTATGTAATTAACCTTTGTTCCTTTATTTGATAAAAATATCAAGCCTAGTTGACTATAATTTTAGAATTAGTGTATACTTGAATAGACTTTACTTGTGAATTACAAGCAAGTACAACCCTAAAATTAATTCCTCGTATCCACTATGTTATTCATGCATAATAATCCTAAGTGATATGCCAATGCCACAGTCTACCTTTTAGGAGTGTTTATAAATATCCCTAACCTAGTTCATGAGGTGTATTAAGATCCATTGAAATAAATAGTCCAAGTGTCATTGTCAATGTTTTATGCACTAAAACCATCTCAAAAATTATCATTGATAGGCATTGTGTCAAGTGAAGATGTTTTCGCTAATTGATGTGTAACTACTAGTTCTTTTATGTATTTATGGTATATTAAATCTTAATTAAAAATCCATGAGTAACATTACCCACTTAGTTATGCATGTTGACAAATATGGTTTCATCATGAGATATTTAAGTGGGTCCACTTTTATGATAACATGTGTCTCATTAATAAACATGTAAGGTGATTTAACAATTTTGGGAATATTAGAGTCTTATTCCTGATTTAGTAAAGGGTGTGGAAACATAAAATAGTAAATAATATTTCAATAATTATAGTACTAATTTGTATAATTTATTTGACCTTTGTAGCTTTCTAAAAATAGTAATGAAAGAGGAGAAATATAACTTATCTTAAAACTAAGTTGATATAGCTGAGACAGAGGCTAATACTGATTGTGTAGGACTAGGATAGTGTTGTGAACTAGGATCTAAATTTTTTTTGGTGAAAGGATAGAAGCATAGAAAATATGACACTTTTGGGTTTGGTGCTATAGTCTAGGTCCTATCCCTACTGTCCAAACTAGTCACATAGATCTAAGTTTTGTGTGTTTTATCCACTATCCCTATGTGAGTCAGCATATGAAATTTTGGATCTTGAATGTCAATATATCTCCTTTTAAAACTTATTTAATTTCCAACCCTATGAATTCATATTTCTCTAATAAAACTTGAAAAATAAGGGAGTGCTAGTGTGTGTAAGATACACTAAATGTGTATTTACACCCCTTGTGTGGGCACGCTACCTACATACCAATACTCCAAAGAGGTATGAAGCCATATTTAGTTATTCCACTTGATTTTATTTGTGAAATAATGTTATGATAATGCAAAAATGGCAAACTAAGAGTTTTTGAGGTGGCTAGGGACTGGTATGAGGGTTTTGATATGATATTGGCTATATTGGATGGTCGTATACAAAGATTAGGGAAATTTTTCTTAGTGGTCTTACTTGTATTCTTATTTGATTTTTTAATATTTTACAACCCCTTATAAATTAACTTTGAATGGGATTTTATAAATATCTATTGGTCATGGGTTAAATGCATTCACACTAGGTTGACACAATAAATAATAGGAATCAAAAGAAAATAATCATCTGGGCTTGAAATGTGATTAGATAGGAGTGCTAAAAATGGGACACCCTAGGGTTTAGAACTACAGTCTAACTTGGGTTCTATTGTCCTATAGGTACAAGACCTAAGGGGATGGAATTAGCATGAGAAAAGTAACCTGGTTGAGCTAGAATCAAGTCTTATAAGTCTATAGATGACTGGGAATAAGCAAAAAGGTATTTATAAGTATCATGAGATAATTCAAGAAGGACATATGGGTTGGGTGTCACAAGACACACTTAATCTACCAATTTTTATATTTTATATGACTACATTTCCCCCCCTTTATTTTAGTGATGTAACAAAGTGAAATAACAGGATTAAGTAAAATTATAAAGTGTACCTAAACTTACCTAAAAGGGTGAACCCCATGAAGATATTTGATTTTAGGTGTGAATAAAGAGAGAAAATTATGAAGTGTAAATATATAAGAGAAAATAAAGAGTAGATCATTTCTTACTAGATATGATATATCTAAAATAAGAATGTGCAAAAATGGTTAACTATGAGAGGAAGAGAAAGGAATGAATACACCCCATCAAGTATGAGAACTAATAAAAAACCTATTTATGATGTTGAGTAAGGTTAGATGATGTTGAGTAATGATGGGTATGTGTTTTACTAAGATAAATATTATGAATGGAGCTGAGTGCTCAATTCCTCAAGAGTAGCTCAAGAATGCATAGGCTGGCCCTTTGGCTCTATCATCACTCACTAGGTGAAGCTATGTGATCATTCATGTGTTAATTTATGTTTGGACTATATATCTAATCCTTATAATTAGGTATCTTAAGAATATAAAGGCTAGCTAGTCATTTGGCTACATCATTTCCCCATGAATTAAAGCTATAAACTAATACCAGTATAAATGTGTGTCATATGAGATGGATCTTGAAGCACATGAATGCTCTATAATCTGATAATGTTGTGTGGATAGTCAAATGTGTACTAGAAACTAGGCCAATCTTGGCCAACTCTAGAAGGAAGAGATTATGCTTGTATGAAATCCACTCCAAAACTAGAAACTAGGATTATGTGGAAGCCACTTAAGAATGTAGAGGTTAGGCTTGTATGAGATCCACTCCAAAATGATTCCAACCACTTTCAAATGGAGTAAGTTATGCAATCACTTAGAATACTTGGGTAATATACTAAACTTGAAAAAAAAAAGTCAAATGTGTCATTCACATTACCCCCAATCACTAGTGTCTATAACATGGATTCTAATCTAGAAGTTATACCATCTACCCAATCTAAAACTATAAGTGAGAGCCATCATGACACACATGATGCCCCCTATATCTGGATTCTTTGATGAAAATTGCACTAAATTTTTTAATCTAAACTGATCTATATCTAACAAAATTGTAGTTGAGCTGACTTTCCTACCTATTTCTAGAAAATCTAGATTTTTTGTTCTTTGGATAGGAGCACTAAAAATAATACACCCTAATATCTGGTGTTATTTTCCATGTCTAAAATTTTTGTCCTTTGCTAAAAATAATGATTTTTTTATAATCATCACTATTTTTTTGGTTTGTTCTACCTATTTTGACCTCTGATTATTATTATGAGTGTTTTGAAAATTTATTGTTTTGACTAGTAGGAGATTTGATCTCTATGATAAAACCCCTCATTTGTTGCCCCTTCATTTGATGGTAGTAATGTAGACCTTGTAATGACTTCCCTCAAAATAAAGATCCTTGCAAGTGTGTTATGCTAAGAAATACATGATATAATAATGATAATCAAAATGATGTCTCAAGATAAAACATATTTTATATTGGAGATTGTTAGATCAATAGGGTTATGCTTTGATAGATATAATAATGTAATATCATGTGTATTATACTAAATTAAAACTATAAATGTTAGTTTTTATTTTTTAGTTCTCAAGGAGGGATGGAGCATGATGTCCATCATGGCATCCAAAAAAGCAAGATAATACATGATGTGGA
The DNA here is from genome assembly GCA_037957365.1 of Torreya grandis. Taxonomy (NCBI): domain Eukaryota; kingdom Viridiplantae; phylum Streptophyta; class Pinopsida; order Cupressales; family Taxaceae; genus Torreya; species Torreya grandis. The sequence goes on along the minus strand of JARHVA010003623.1, from coordinate 1,032,113 downwards.
TCATAGCATTGTAAATAGTGAGAAAAAATAAGTAACAAGCACACAAGGTAAGAAGCAAGGATACAAGAATTGCCATGGGGCCAAGTAAATAAGGGACATGGGTACATGTCACTCAAACTAGAAATTAAACATACAAGGCATGTTCAAATTCCACATATACATACAATTGAAAACAAGCAAGGTTGGCACGAGGGATACAATCACATATAAGAGTACAAGAAAAGGACATTGGAAAATGTCCTAAGGTACACACAAGAATAGAAGTAAAGGACATTGGAAAATGTCCCAAGGCACATAAAGGAGACAAAATAGGAACTAAAAAATGCAATCACATCTAGCTATGCAAAGCAAGAAAGGAAGGCATATAAGATAATGAAAATACAGTCGTATCTAATTAATCAAAGAAAGAACTAAAAGTATGTAATGCATGAAGTACAAGACTAGGTATATGTTAAGAAATACACAAGTGATATATACAAGTTAATTTCAATAGAGTAATCTATGTAAGCTAGTAAGTAATGTATATCAACATGATAAATAGAGTGTGTGGTGTAGGAATTATATAATCTGGATGGTGTAGTAATGTATAAGATACCCCCTAGGGGTAGATATATCAATGTATGTCTCAAATATATGAATTAATATTCCCCTTCAATGGGTAGAGTGAAGTAATCAAGGATCTGGATGTCACTGTACACACTCAAAGAAGATCAAGTGAAGCATGGTAATGTAGATAAATTGACAAATAATAGCATAAAATAGGAAATGTAAATTTAGCAAGGTAGTAGAAATGTAAAGCATGGATAATACATATAATTGAAATGTTTTTATGTTTTTGAATTATTTAAATGTTTTTTTATTTTGAAATGTTATATTTTTTTTGGTATTTTGAAATATTTGAATATTTTTTTTATTTTTGATATATTTGAATGTTTTTGTATTTTTGATATAAGCTATGTATAATCAATCATCAAGAGACTATCTACAAGAAATCCTAAGAAACTATGTACAAGTAAGGTTGAGGAGAGATGATACTAATTGATGAGTCTCATGGGAGACTCCATATCATGGTATCCTATATCAAGGAGAAGGATCGTGCATGATCATGAAGCATGATGGAAAGGTTGAAACTATGGATCTGAAAGCTATGTATGTTGTAAATGTTATAAAATATTTGTAGTGGAAAATAACTATGGGGTCCCCATATAAATCTAAGAATTGGATGCAACTATAGGGATCTTAAGGACCCATTTGGTATTAGGAGAAGCTCTCTAAATATGTGTTTTATGCGTAAAGGTATGATATCTCAATGATACTTCCTTGGGTGTGAACACTCTAAATGAAAGCTATCTAGAATTTTGAAAGTGTGTTTTATCTAAAAGAGACCTTTGTGGAAGTGTATGAACTCTTTGTTCTAGTGAGGAAGGCCTCGATTGTTGTTGAATCTAAACTGGAGGAAGAACCAAAAACTAATGGAAAAACTAAAACTAGTGGTAAAAATGAATTTGGTGACTAAAAAATAGTATATGGATCTAAAGTGGGGAGTGGTAACTCATATGTAACTCCATCAAATATAAAAACCTAATTATCATGAATGAATTTCACACATCTATGAACTGTAGAAGGTACTACTCAAAGTTTTTAAATCCATGACCAACCAAGTAACATATCAAAAAATCCTAAACTGGGAACAATAATAAATGGTGTGGCCACATGTGTTGGACAAAACTATAGAGGAATTATAATCTCACCTAATTAACTCTTTATGTGCCCACTAAATCTACTGATAACTATGTCCATTAGGGTAATATCTTATTTTGAATATCCCAAATGCTACAGTAATGTCATAGTGCACATATTCACGTTAGATCCATTATCTATGAGAAAACTATGAATAGGATGATGATGAATGTAAGCTTTGATAAAGAGTGCATGATAATCCAAATCATCCTCAAATATCTCCTAATCTGAAAATGAGATTGAAGGTATAGCTAGAACTCTATAATTACATACACCAATCATGTTGCTCAAAGGGTATTACCTCATTTGAAGGTGCCTAGTATGTAGCTGGTGGAGGATGTGCATGATATGCATGATGAACACATGATGTATCCCCTATCTCTTATTTATAATGTTGTGGAAAATGATCTAAGAATATTTTCAAAGCTTCATCTTATGTTTCTTTTCTTGAGGATGCTCAAATGGAGTGTTAAGTTTAATCATGTTGCCATCTATCAAGTCCTATATGTTGTGTTTCAAATTGATGCATCTATTTGATGTGTGGCCTGGTACCCTATGAAAATAAAAACATAAATTATGATCATATCCTCATGAGAGAGGATTTGTTCGATCAACTTCCTAAATAGGAGGGAGAGATATGATATTACATTCCAAAAGATGCTATAAAACTCTAGCTGGAGATATTGGTAGATTGGAAAAAGTTCATCGATGAGTCATAAATAAAACTAATTATTGAGGGGGCTCAGAAACTACATTGACTATAAGTTGATTCTAAATTTTTTTATCATTAACCTTTACTTTATATAATAATTTATTGTTACTCTTGTTTTTTGTTTTTGATATGCTTGTGTACTTGAGTTTTCCCATTGAAATTAGTTTGACTTCCATTTCCTTTACTGTATAACATAACTTAGCGAAGGAAGATAATCTTTTAAACATTATTAATTCTTGCAAAGCTGATAGAAGACTCTATTTAAAGATATCTCATAACTCTTGATCAGCCATGGGGATAGTCATCTTAGCCAAGATGGTCTTATATCAAAGAACATAATCTGTTAGATAATCATTTGACCTTTGTTTCTATTATAAAACTTAGGCATAAGAAACTTTGTCACCTATGTTAATGCTAAAATGAGCTAGAAACATGTTAACTAAATGATTAAATGTGTTAACTAACTAATTTGGTAGAATCTTTTAAACTCAATGGAAATAGCTTGGTTAGATTGGTCTCTAGATCACCTTTGCCATCATATAGAGTGAGCTTGAGATGAACAAAACCTAGTGGAAAGGGTGTAGAATCAATATTATGTGAAAATGATGTATGAAATAGAACAAAATAATCTAAATATTGTGTTGGTTTAGAATCACCTTACTCAATATGTAACACCTTAGATTGAATATATTTTATCTCTTGCACAAGGGTTGCCACATTAGGAGATAAAGATGTATTAGTCATAAAGTGTGGCATAAAGGAAGGTTAAACTACCATAGGGGGTTGTTGAGACATAATTACCCCTATAGTTTCATTCGTAATTGGTTCCTCTATGGTTTAAAAATATTCATATTTTTTAGCCTTTTTGATTTCCATGATAGATTGTAAGATAAGAGTATGATCTCGAGGATGTTCCTTGAGTCTTTCTCAAAAACTTTATAGGATCAAATTTTTATTAAAGACAACTTCATTATTAATAATAGGTGGAATTTGATCAAGAGTGTGATGTGGTGGGTCATGAAGATTAGTGTTTGTATCATCATTTTTATTCTCATACTGCTCATTGTCAAAATTATCCTCATGGGAATTAGTGTAATCTGGATGTGTATGATCTATAGCAAGAACCTGAGCTAGTTTTTTATCCATGGTATATGGTCAGGTTGAAGGAATTTGGGTGAATTTAGGAAGGTTACGACTAAGTCTTTCACTTCATCTCAAAGGAAGAGATTTAAGGATCTTAGGTGTCATAAGGAAAATAACTTGAATAATGAAAAGAAAAGATTAACTATATATAATCTAAACAACGAACTAAAATATGCATAAAAATGATATGAAGCTCACAAGCATGCAAGATGATACCTCAAAAGAAATGGGACCTAGTAGATGAAACTAGGGTTTTGAAAATGATATATTTTAAAATTAATAAATAATTTTAAAAATTAATATGAATTTGTGATTTAAATATGCAGGTAAAAGATCAAGAAAATATTAGAAAATTCTTGATTTAAAGGGACTTAGTATATGTAAATAAGGTTTGGAATATATATTTTTTAAATTGCTATGGAATTTTAAAAATTTAATATAAATTTTGATTTAATTTTCTAGGAAAAAAATTAGAAAATTATTGGAAAAAATAACAAGGAATTTACCCTAGGGTTTTTAGGGTTTTTATGCATAAAAGAACCTAGTAAATTTAACTAGGGTTTGAATGAATTTATTTTTAAAATTACTAAGGTAAATTTAAAAAAATAAATGTAATTTTTTATTTAAATATTCAATAAAATTAGAAAAATATTAGAAAAATTAGCAAAGAATTTACCCTAGGGTTTTTATGCACAAATAAAGTAAGTCAAGTTCACCAAATGATTTAACAATTTTGGGAATATTAGAGTATTATTCCTAATTTATTTAAGGGTGTAGAAAAATAAATCAATAAATAATATTACAATAATTATATTACTAATTTGTATAATTTATTTGACCTTCGTTTGTTTCTAAAAATAATAATGAAAGAGGAGAAATATAACTTATCTTAAAACTAAGTTGATATGGCTGAGACAAAGGTTGATACCAGCTATTCAAGACTAAGATAGTGTCATGAACCAATATTTGTATTTCATTTGATGAAAGGATAGGGTCACTTAAAATACAACACTTCAAG
>JARHVA010003623.1:987500-1022500 GCA_037957365.1 Torreya grandis | reverse complement strand
GAGCATGCACTTACAACCAACAGTTAAGACTCTTGAACAAGGGCTCTAAAAATAGTCTTACTAATAATAGAGACACAGACTTAAGACTACAACTTAAACTCATCATGCAAACACTCGGTTCTATCCTCAAAAATAGCTTTTTGGATGCACAGTTAACCGACGCCGGTTCCTGCCTGCTTGCCTGTGACCGACATCAGTCGATCCCCTGCTGACGCTGACATCTCTTAAACTGCACTTGACCGACATCTATCACTCCTGACTGACGCTGGTGACTATGTAAACCTGCAACTTTGGTAATGTGTTCCTTGGTGAATCTTTTAGGCTCCACACCTTAACAATCTCCCACTTGGAGATAAACAGCTGCACCAGTACTTGTACAGCAACATCTTCTAGCTCCTCCATCTTTAACTCAATCATGAAGACCAATAGAAGTTGAATGAAGATTCAACTTCTCCTTTGTAACTAGCTTGGTTAACATATCAGTAGGATTCTTATTTGTATGGATCTTTTCCAGCTTCAACTCACCATCCTCCAATACCTGTCTTATGAAGTGGTACCTAAGCTATATATACTTTGTTCTTGAATGAAAGGCTAAATTCTTAGCCAAATGAATTTCACTCTAATTGTCACTATACAATCTGCAACTCTCTTGCTCCTTTCCAAGCTCTTTCATGAACCGTGTCATCCATATCATCTCTTTGTTAGCCTCTGTGGCTGCAATATACTCTGCTTCTGTAGTTGACAAGGCAATAACCTTTTACAACTTTGATATCCAGCTAACCACCATTCCACCTATAGTGAAAACATATCCTGTGGTGCTCCTCCTGCCATCCAAATCACCTGCCATATCTGAATCTACATAACCATGTAGAGAAGTATCTGAACCTCCATAGCACAAATGCCTACTCATGGTTCCTCTCAGATATCTAAGGATCCACTGAACTACTTTCCAATGTTCCTTACCTGGATTGGCCATATACTTACTTACAACTCCCACTGCTTGGGTAATATCTGGTCTAGTACAAACCATTGCATACATTAAACTCCCTACTATGGAAGAATATGGAACTTTACTCATGTACTCTACCTCATCATGTGAATTAGAACTTTACTCAACTTAAAATGTCCAGCCAAAGGTGTGCTTACCGGTTTTGCATCCTGCATATTGAACCATTTCAACACCTTGTTCACATAATCCTCTTGAGACAAAATCAACCTGTGATTTTTCCTGTCTCTCTTAATGCTCATGCCAAGGATTTTCTTTGCTACTCCCAAATCCTTCATGGAAAACATTTGAGCTAATTTCACCTTAAGCTCAGAGATAACCTGCATGTGTGATCCTGTAACCAGCATATCATCTACATACAACAATAGAATAATATATCTACCATTATCCAATCTCTTAAAATACACACAATGGTCACATTGACACCTACTATAGCCATGATCAGTCATAAACCTATCAAATCTCAAATACCACTGTCTAGGAGCTTGCTTGAGGCCATACAAGCTTTTCTTCAATCTGCACACTAACTTCTCCTTACCTTTGACCTCAAATCCTTCCGACTATTCCATATATATTTCCTCATCCAAATCTCCATGAAGAAATTTTGTCTTAACATCAAGCTACTCAAGATGCAAATCCTCAATAGCAACTAAAGACAGTACAATCCGTATAGAAGTCATTTTAACAATAGGAGTAAAAATTTCACCAAAATCAATCCCTGGATTTTGTGCAAATCCTTTCACTACCAATCTAGCCTTATATCTCATCTATCCATTCTCACCTTCCTTCAACCTGTAGGTCCATCTGTTCTTTAGTGTCCTCTTACCAGCTGGCAACTCAACCAAATCCCATGTTCGGTTCTCTCTCAAGGACTCCATCTCCTCAACCATGCCACACTCCCACCGACTGTTGGACTCCACCTATAATGCTTCTTCAAAACTCTCTGGTTCTCCACCATTAGTTAGTAATAAATAGAATAATGAAGGGGAATATCGAATTGGAGGCTTACTTACCCTTTTTGACCTCCAGATGGGCGTTTGAGACTCGTTCACAACACGTTATCCACCCAAATTCTCTAACAGTGACCGACCTCGATCACTTCCAGGCCTGTTACTGGCCGACGTCAATTCTATCTGACCGATGTCAGTGCCTATCCTACCGACGTTGGTCTCTGTATTACCGACATCAGTTTCTATTCTATCGATGTCAGTTCCTACCCTACCGACGTAGGTCTCTGTGTTTTCCTGCAAGTGATTATTTCTTTTTCTTGCAAGCTCATATTAGACCGTCACCTCATCCAATTCTCCATTGCTCTGCCCAGATTAATTCAACTTCTTCAACTGATCACTATACATCACTTTTTCATTAAAAACAACATCACGGATCCTAATTATCTTGTTAGTTCCTAGATTCCAAAATTTGAAACCAAAATCATCTGAGCCATAGCCAATAAATGTTCACCTCATAGACTTAGGATCCAGCTTCTTTCTATTTTCCTTATCAACATGCACAAAGGCTTCATAACCAAAAACTTTGAGAAAAGAGAGATCTACCTTTTTACCTATCCATGCCTCTTCTAGAATTCCACCATCCAGAGCTGTAGAGGGTCCTCTGTTAATCAGGTATACTGCAGTGTCAACAGTTTCTGCCCAAAACTCTAAGGGCAAACCAGCATGCAATCTCATACATCTTACGTGCTCCATAATTGTTTTGTTCATCCTTTCAGCAATTCCATTCTACTGAGGTGTCCTTAGAACCATCCTTTGCCTATGGATTCCATGCATATAAAAATACCAGTTGAACTTATAGCTGTAGAACTCACCACCATTGTCAGATCTCAGGCACTTCAGTCTTCTACCTGTTTCATTCTCAACCATAGATTTCCAAATCTTAAAAGTCTCAAATACATCAAATTTCTTCTTAATACAATAGATCCATACCTTTCTTGTAGCATCATCTATGAATGAAACATAGTATTGTGATCCTCCAATAGAAGCTACCTGAGTTGGTCCCCACACGTCTGTCTGAACAAGCTACAACTTATGCTTCTTTTTTGTAGACCCAATCTTGAGAAAACTCACTCTCTTTTATTTTTCAAATACACAGTGCTCACAAAAATCTAGATCTATGCTTTTCAAATCTGAAAGCTTACCTTTAAACTTAAGAATTGACATTCCCTTCTCACTCATGTGGCCAAGCCTTGAGTGCCACAATTTTGCATCCACATCTAAAGTAGATAATACAGAAGGAGAATTGTTAGTAACACAATTACATAAATAGAGAGTACCTACTCTCTTACCTCTAGCCAATATAAGTGCACCCTTGGTCACCTTCCAAGATTCTACTGTGAGAGTTACTGTACAACCCTCATCCCCTAACTTTCCTGTAGAAATCAAATTCCTCTTCAAGCTAGGAACATGCATAACATCTTTCAATACCCATGTGTTGTCATTCTGCATTTTCAGCTGCACTTTACCTTTGCCAATAATTTTACAAGGCTCATCATCCCCTAGATACACTATTCCAAAATCTCCATGGATATAGTCACTAAAATATTCCCTATTAGGGGTAGCATGAAAAGATGCACCAGAATCTAAAACCCAAGATTCTATATTATTATGCAAAGAGAATATTAAAGCATCTTGTATAATACCTGCAACCTTTGCTTCTTCTTTCCTACGTGTTGATTGTCCTCCTTAGGCTTTGACCAGCAATCTCTACTTATGTGCCCCATCTTTCCACAATTCCAGCATTGTGGCTTCCTGCCATTTCTGGATTTGGATCTACCTCTCACCTTAGACTTAGATCTTGATCTCCCTTTCTTGCTCTTCTCATTTTTCCTTCCTCTGCTCTCAAAACTTAAAGCATTCCCTGATGTTTCCTCTATCCTTTTCCTATGAATTTCCTCATTCAAGATAACACTAACAACATCCTCTACTTTTAAAATATTTGAAGCAGATGCAGTATTGCTAACTGCCATTACTAAGCTATGCCAGCTTTCAGGCAAAGAACATAATATTAAAAGAGCTTTAATTTCATCATCAAACACTATATTGACTAAACTTAATTGATTTACAGTTCCATGGAAATCATTTAGGTGATTAGATATAGATCCACCTTCCTGCATACGCAAATTAAATAACTGCTTAATAAGATATACCTTATTAGAAGCTGAGGGTTTTTCATACAAATTTTCTAAAGTAGTCATCAACTCTACCATTGTTTTTGCCTATGATAAATTAGATATCACAGTAGATGCTAGACTCAGTCTTATAGACCTTAGAGCCTTCCTATCAAGAACTTCCCATTCTTCATCATCCATGTCTATGGGCTTCTTTGCAATCCCACCTAACGGTAAGTATAGATCTTTCTGATACAGATAGTCCTCTATCTGCATTCTCCAATGTTAATAATTTTTGCCATTAAACTTCTCCATTCTCAGTTTACTTTCTTCTACCATTGCTTCTCCCACTCAAACAGAAATCCCTGTAGAAACCCCTATGAGCAACCTATAATCAATACACACTACACAGATCTGAACCACCTGTTAGTGAACCTGAGCTCTGATACCACTTGTTGGATATCAAGCTTTAAAACCTAAAACCAAGGCTCTGATACCACTTGTTGGGGATCAACCAACAATTTGATTACACTTATGAAAGCAATAAACCGTGGAATTAAATTAGATAGATAAGTAACTAGAATGATAAATAACAAAGAACAAGAGATACAAGAAACCACCCTAAAAACTTGTATTAAAATCTTTACAAAAGGAATACAATTGAAGAAACTTCTTTCTTCCACACCTCTCTCAGATGTACAGATATCTCTCTAGATCTCTTTCCCTCAAGAGCTCTCTCTCTCAAGTAAAATCAACTCCAACAACCTGGATTGATTCACCTATACAATTATATACTGTTCTTTCAACATTCAAAAACAATGAACTACAATAAGCTAAGAAGATCTAATTCTACATATAGAATTATGAAACTTGAGCATGCACTTAAAACCAACAGTTAAGCCTCTTGAACAAGGGCTCTAAAAATAGTCTTACTAATAATAGAGATGTGGACTTAAGACTACAACTTAAACTCATCAGGCAAACACTCGGTTCTGTCCTCAGAAATAGCTTTCTAGACGCACAGGTAACCGATGCCGATTCCTACCTGGTTGCCTGTGATCGACGTCGACTGATCCCCTGTCGACGCCGACATCTCTTGAATTGCACCTGACCGACGTTGGTCACTCCTGACCGACGTCGGTGACTGTGTAAACCTGCAACTTTGGTAATGCGCTCCTTGGTGAAGCTTTTAGGCTCCACACCTTAACATAAAAGTCCTTAAAAATCCTAAGTTTTTCATTAGGCTTACTAAATTGAATAATATTATAAATCCAATGGGAGTAATAAATGGGTTTTATAAACCCTAAATCAGAAAAAATTTGAATCTCATCTTTGACTAATAGGGCCACCTTTAGATGTATCTTTATAATTTTTTACTTGACTAACTTTGCATCAGGGTCAATGATGATATTATGTTGTTTAATATAAGGATCTATGTCAAGCACATCCAAATAAGACCATGTGAACAACTTAGGGAAATATTTCCATAATAAAATTATAATAAAGCCTAGTTGTGGTTATTTAGTAGTACCATAATTAAAATTTATATTTTCTTCATTTTACAGTGTTGAGTGATTTTCTACATGTTGTGTAATAGGTATTTTATGAGCATCATCTAAGTGGGCATTGTCATTGCATAAAGATTCACTCTATCCTATAAATGTGTGGGATTTATTGTATAAGGAGACACTTTTTAATGATAAAATGATGGGAGAACCTCATATTCCCCCAAATATTTTAGGAGAGACTCATCTTTAGGGAAATTTTCCAATTCTTAGGTTTTTGGTGAGACTATATCATCAATCACCTTGAGATATATTATTTATAGAATTTCCATGTGATTAAATTTTTGTGAAAGGTTAGGTTTTGATATAAGGAAATGTGTATAAATAGTAGCCTTATTTTTCATAATTTCCTTATTATGGCACTGATGATTCACTTTGAAATAAATAGTTTAGTCACTCTAATATCTTAGGCATTATTTGACTATATGATTAGATGGAGAGAAGGGCCAAGAATGCCTTGTTATTCTTTTCCATTATTTGTCCATTTTATCACAAATTTTTCATATATTTCAATCCAAAACCATACTAATTTAAATTAGATGTTTATGTGGAGGATAAGTAATCTTAGTAGGTTCTGGTGTTTCCATATTGGACCACCCATAATCTTGAGGAGAATAATGTAATTGAATTAAATCATAATAATTTGGATTCACTATGTACACTCAATTGTAAGGTGTGGAGATTCATTATCCAAATAATTATTATATTCTAATATGTGATATAATGGTTTACATTATATAGGAGAAACCACTAAGGGTTCCACCACATGCATATGAGGTATGTAATTTTGAGTAGGTTGGGTCACCGCAAAATGCTTAAAGGGTTCATATTTCATAGGACAAAATTATATGTATATTTCATGGATAAATTTGATACACACATTCAAGGTATAAGATATTGCATTCATATCATTAACCTAATATTTACCTAATAAAATATTATAGTTAAGGTCATTAAGCATAACCTAGCATATTGTGGCTATTGCTCATGGACCTATAGTGATATTTAATGTAATTTATCCTATCACTTTTTGTGTATGTTATCAAAGGATCAAATGTTCATATGTGAATAAGTAAGGTCTTTCACTACTATTCCAAGTATATGAAGAATGGATATGTTTCAAATGTTGAGTCATGATCCATTATCTACCAAAACATGTTAACCTTTTTACCTAAAATTTTTACTTGAATATATAGTGGGAAGTGTTGGTTAGTGATATGTGTAGGAGGTAAATATCCCTTCCCAAAATAAATATCATCTTTAATCCATCATAATGTATTGATAATAGGTGAAAAATAAGCTAGTTCCACATCATCTATTAAGGTTGTATTATGCAGTGCCACATAGAGAATGTCTTTGTAGAAAGTGGATCTTTAAATAAATTCTAATATATTTTTTGGATTGAGTATTTTTAAGTTGATTTTAGACATCATAATCTCTAATTTCATCATCCAATACCTTCGATTAAGGAATATCAGGATGGATATTTTGATTAGTTCTACTTCAACTTATAATATTATGTACCCTACCTCTTTGTGTTGCCATGGTGTGGACCTATGTATCTAATATAAGCCTAGGGAAAATAATAGGGGAGGGATGTTGGATATCACTACAATGATATCTTGATGGAGGAGGAATGAAAGGAGTCATACATGCCTTTTATATTTGAATAGTAAATCAAAGCATATTATACTCAACATTCATGCACTATGTGTTACTAACAAGAGCTAAGATTTCATCATGTGTAATATCATCTTTAGTTTTATTATAGCTGAATTTAACCCATATAGTTGAATGAGTTGAAAACATATTAAATATTTTAGGAAAGAAATGTGCAACCATGGAAATCATAACTTGGATTAAAATATATAAAATATTAACATCCATTGCAGTCATTTTAAGGTTTTGCTTACGTAAATAATGGAATTCAAAAATCAAATTTGAAATTAAAATGCTAAAAGAGGATAAACTTGAATCTCTAAGAAATATATGAAACCCTAAGGTAGAAAATACTTAAGGATTTTTACACTTAACTCAATGTTTGAGTTCACTAAAATGTTTTAATTATTATGGATTAAGGAGATAAATAAATTAAAACTATGGTAAATTCACATTATATTAAATATAACAATAACATACAAATATGAATTGAAATGGAAAAGATAGACATCACACTTACTATATTTAAAATTGAAAACACAATAAGGTATAAGTGTATTTCAATTATTTTGATATTTTTTTCTCCCACTAATCATTGTTGTGTCTAAAAACACTATGTATATGCTTCATCACTTCTCATATCAAAAAATAGTGACTCAAACCTTACATGGATGTTGAAGGTAAATTATGACCCATGTTATAAATAATACTATCCTAGATTTTTCAATAGTGTCCTTATATTTTATGTAGGTATGTAACTCTTTATACCCTTATGCCTAAACCTATAAATTATTCTTATGTGTGTTCACATTTTCTCCTATGCATTGACCTCTATTTTCTTTTTCTTTTCATTAAAACCCTATGTATGTTTTTGAACACAAGATGAGCCTTTAAAATGCAGTTAGTGTTTTGGGTTGGACATCATCAACCACTCTCCATTGAATAGATAATAATTTAATACATTTCAGTACTCTGAATAAAGCTCAAAATGCATGTAATTCTCTTAATTATTTGTGTGTATGCAATATCATGATTAATATAGAATGTAATATAATGTTTAGATTTTGACACTTGGCACTAGTCAAATTTGACTTATTTATCTATTTAGAGTTGGCTCTATGGCCACTCCTTTGATAGGTTTTTAAATATGTATGCCTTTAAGATAATGTCTCGAGAGATTGTTAGTGTATTTCTCTAGTAGTGATCAAGCAATTGCCAAGTTACCAAGTTGTGACCAAGTTAGTGATAACCTTAGGATTAATTTGAATTTATATTGAAATATTCATTATTTATCACTATGAATGACCCATGAAATATTTCTATAGTATCCTCATGGATATTTTCCAATTTTAAAAATAGATATTTAATGTTCTTGGGCACTGCCAGTAGAAGAAGACACTTATGTTAGTCGTAATTGTCTAATTGTTAGTGATGTTGCCTTGGGAGTGACAATCAATGATCTACAATAATGAAAAGGTTTGATTATGATTTATAAATGTTATTGTATAGACGAGGCTTAATTTTAATAGATGTATCTAGTGAATAGAGTTGATTTATATAATAGGTAGGAATACAGATATAGGGAAAATGTGCACAAGATTCAAATATGTACAATATTGGAAAATTGACCTTAATTTGGGTTCACTATAGGCTTCCAAACTTATCCTAAGTCTTATGTGTGTGCATTTATTATATTTATAAATACACATTATTCTAACATTTTGAGGTGTCACTCACCTCTCTCATCTACTTGTATGCTTTGGAGTTACTTGAATTTATTTCCTCTCCCCCCAGATGGTAGACACATCCTCCCCATTTGTAAGAGGATTAGGGACACATGGAAAAATTGATAGAGGTTGCACTTATAACTACTTTTCTCTCTTAGCTCTTTATAAAGATCTATTCTCTCCCTTTTTTTAACACTTTACACACTCTCAATACACTATTGTTGATCTAGTCTTGCTCCTACATCCTTGTGATGATCTTTGGTATAAAGCCATTATTTCTCTCTCTTATAACTTTTTCATGATATTATACTTGGATTTCATTATTTTTAAGGCTTCTAATAGATTGTGGGTTTATTCTCCCTATGACGGTTTCCCCACTTGTCACATTTAACTCAACTTATGGTTTACGATCACTTGAAGGAAACATTATTCCTTAAGTTTTATTACTTTTCAACATTTAAATCCATCTTTGGCAACATTTATTTCTACACAATGTCTAAGTATGTCAAAGTGTGACAATTTTTATATTTTCAAACTATCTAATACCAAATTTTAGTGTTTAAAGTTTCTTAATTGATGTGTGATGGTGGGAACACCTAGACCTTACTTTCAAAATTGGATTACATTGAAAATAAATTGTATTTTATATATTCATGCATATGGATAATCTCATAAAATAATAAGGGGATATAATGAAATAAACCTTGAAAAATAAGGGGGAAATATGCTAAGAAATGGACTATGAGGGAATAGTTTTTTCCCATACATTTATGGATTCATATGGTTTATATCACCTTGTGTAAAAAGGTATTTTCATGGTATATGGGAATTAAATATGAATAAAAATTACATATTTTAAAATAGTAGTTGAATTTGATGAGGATAGATCTAAGGGATAGACCTAAATGGTAGAAATAGGCTATGATAGTATTCATTCATTTAAGGTAAAATTTTAAATAGGACCAAAAAAATGTTAGATGGATATACACAAGATCAAATGAGGAACATAATAAAGATAAATATGGGAACTTGGGCAAAGCTAAAAATGGCTATAGTTAGGGACTATTGGAAGAATGCAGATTTTGTACACATCATAGAATTAATACATTAATTTAATGATGTGTTCCCAAAAATAATGAAGTAAATATGAAAAATAAGGTGAAATACTTGGAATATACATGAGATATAAATCCAAAATCATTTAATAGAGAGAGATCTAATCAATGTTCATGGGTTGAAGCTGCATAACTAGAACCTAGTATAAAAATTCAAAGATATTCATCAAAGATGACCATGTGAGGATAGGAGTGCATTATTATTTTAAATTTGTGATATTAAAACAATTGAAAGGGGGAAATGGGGTAAGAAGAATCAATCACATATTAACTCCAAGGATAAAATATTGTTATACGTATATGTGGATAATTAGGTGGTATATGAGTCATTGTGCACAAAGAGGAACATTCACAAATTTTATGGGAATTACACATACTAAAAATATATTATATAAATATAAGATCACTTTATGGATCCACTAGATGAATTAAATAAATAAGAATGAATGTGCATGAGGTTGATTATACAAGGCCACTAGTCTTGATAAAATGTAACATATAAATATTTCTTGTATTTTTTAGTTTTATTTCATTAACAAGTTTGTTTTATTTGTGTAATAAGTGTAGATTATCCTATAAATATATTCTAGTAAGGATTATTTCAAGACCCTTATGTTACACATCTAAGTATATCTATTAAAGGTAATTGCATGTAGTTGTTTTATGTAAACAATTGAGCTTATAATTAATGAAAAAATAAAAATAGAGGAATGATCAAGGAAAATGACAATAAGAATAATGTGTAAGAGGGTATAACAAATATTTAATGTGTTAAAAGAGGAAAATTGGATTGTTTAGTGGGAAAATTTTGAAGATCTATGCAAAATGGCATAAGGGAGGTTTTGCATGGTGTTTGTTGTGCAATAAGGTGTTTGTGTATAATGTGAATGAAATAATAGATTTGTAATATGAAGTGGGAAGATGTGAAATATGAGTGGTATGTGTGTACTAGGGTTAATTTTAAGAGGACCTAATGGAAAACCTATTGGAAATATTTGGTGAATCTAGGAAATTTTGATTTGTAGTTGTGGAAAATTCTCTATGGGTGATGGCAAATCTATGATGATTCTAAAGGAGTGAAAAAATGTAGTTTCCTATTTTTTTCATACAACTATACAGATATATTGAAATATATAACTTAAATGGAACCATAAAAAGGCCACACTAAATAATCTCACCAAATGGATGAACAAAATGATTTCACCAAATGGATACACCTAGATGGATGCACCAAATGGCCACATTGAACATCTACATTAAATGATTGTTCCAAATGGTTGTACTAAATGGTTGTCAAATGACTGTGTCAAATGAATGTGTTAGATGGTTGTACTAAATGGTTGTGTTGAATAGTTGTGTTAGGAAACTATGTCAGATGACTATGTTGAATGATTATGTCAAATAACTATGTCATATGACTACATTGAATAGTAGGTGTTGGTTGATGTGGACTAAATGCAAATAGTTTCAAATGATGATGTCAAGGCACATTATTGGGTGACTAGTATGGTCAGTCTACTACCTAGTTGTCTAGTCACCTCCCTTGCCCTATAAATACTCACCCTCTACCCTCATTTTAAACATTTTATAGAATATATTTCTCATCCCCCTTTTCCCCCATCCATGGAAATAAAATACATTTTCAAGAACCTATTATACCTAGACATTTTGAAGATTGTATATCATTCAGATGAATACAATGATTAGATTTCAAAATGCATCTTTTAAGGCTTCCTTCACATGATCTAGTATGAAATAGACATTAGGTTACTCAAATTGCTAATGTCTTCCTATGAAAATAGTGAGAAGAGATTCACTGTGAACCTAGACTCTAGAATGATTTACTTTGGTACCTCACCAAAAGAGATTCACAATTTGACAGGTCTTCTATTTCATAATGTAAACCGTTTGACTTTAAAAGTAATGCTAATAAATGATGACAAGAAGTTTTGGAGTCTTGTTTTAGCTTGTAGATCAGTTGAACTGGTATGTAATTATAATTTTTTTAATTCAAAATTCAACTTTTGATATGTAAATTCCTCATTTTTCTCTTTCATTTTAGATAGTTGAAAGAGGGGATTCCATGTTGAAGATGTTTGAGACCCATTTTAAAAATTAATAGTTCAATTTTTCCTCATGAGAATATTATTTTAGGGAAGACCATCAAATATTCCTTATTTGGCACTAGTTTACACTATTCATACTCTTTCTAATTTGAGATATGACTGGCACACTTTTATTTCCTCTAGGATAAGGGTTGAATTAAATTATGCTCGTACCAATAATAGTTCCACAGTTTCTTGTTCAAATTTTATTTTAGTATTATACTATGAAGACTTATATGACATCCAAAAAATAGTGATTCCAAATATGGTTCATATAAATATGAGAAAAAATGCTTTGTATGTGGATGAACAAGAGGTTAGTTTATTTGTTTATTTATTCAACTAAAGTTTAATATTTGTTTATTTGTTAAATTATTACCAATTTAAGGATTAATATATGTTTGACATTTATTTGTTATTAGTAATATTTCATGCCTCATAAAAATAATCTACCTCAAAAGTACATCATGGAGTTGAAAGATATGTAAATTCTAAGTCTATGGAATAATCCTTACAATCATTTTAGATTTCAAAACATCCAAGAGTTTCTTTCTCATCATCTCCACAAGTAGGTTTACTATTTAAAATTTTCAAATGATATTTTAAATTTAAAGTGGATTATTTTATTTATTTATTTTATTATTTTAGTTGACTTAGTATTAGTTGAGTTTGTAATGGAATAAACACCATCACAAAAGACCCCAATATTTAATGTGCCTTTTGGACCCTCTGTGCAAGGTATTTTACATTGCATATTTTTGTTTTTTCATTTTTCATTTTTTTTATTATTTTCGTTTATGATTGAAAGTTTGCATAATGTAACATTTCAAACCACCCCCATCACTCACAATATGTCACATATATTTGAAGAGATATTGTCTACAAATACAATTACTAAACCTTTAATTTCAAATTATCATACAATTTTATTTTTAAAATTTGCCATTTTTCTAAAATCGTTTAAATTTTATAGGGCATCCTCAATCTTTGAGGAATAGTATGTCACCACCTCTACGCCCAAACACAATTTTCTCAAGGGGGAAGAATCTTACATTACCATAAGCACCACCATGTAGTAGAGGAACATTGTAATTATTATGTTCTAAATTCCCCACTTTCTCTATCAAAGCTATATCGAGTACATAGGGATTGACTTATTTGTAGGAAATTGATCTTGATGAGAAATATCTTGGGATTAAAAGTGGTGAGGTTGGTGGACCTGATTTTAATCCACATGATTTTACCTAGGGATTATATGTTCATGTGACTACTTAGGAGGAACCTTGTGCCTCTTCACCCCAAACCCCACCAATCAATGTTGTCTTATTTGATTATGTTATTAAATTTTTTCCTTTAAACAATTTATTATGATCCATGAAATGAATTGAAACCATATATAAGGAAAATTTTGTTTGAATCTAAACACACAAACCATTTCTATACCCCTTCATAGCTTATGCACCATCATCCCTAACACACACCAGTTTTTTAGCTATTACATAATCATCCATCCTAGTTTTATCTTTCAAATTATATACAAGCAATTTGTGAAGATTTTTTGCATTGAAATTTTATACCATTTTATTAACTACTAGTAGATGAGGTTACCTTGAATAGTTATCAAAATTATAAGCATACATGCAAACCTAAGATGTGTTGTCAATTGGTGTGACCTTATCAATGGATAGTGTGATGAATAGTGAATTTTTAAATTTTTGTTTCAAGTCTTCCTTCTCAACCATTTATATACATTTTTCCATTTCTAAAGCACTACTATCTAACCAATGTGATTATGGAATATCCAAAACTCCATTATGTTGAAATAAAATCTTATAATCTAAAAAAATAAATAGGTTTACCTTTTTTATAATTTGGTATATAGTACAAAATTATATATATTTGGCCTTTAGATGGGACTACATAAATTTTACAAAATTTACTTTGATTATTCCCCTTTTTCTCAATAAGATGTTTTTGATGTTTCTTATCATTTTCATACTCATGTGCATATCTTACATGCATGCACATTCTTCTACATTTTTCCACCTATGTGTTCTCATTTTTAGTCCATTTGGGTGATTCACTATCACATATATTTTTCTATAATGTTTCTCAATCATGTCTACTTAAAGTTGCATTATGTGTTCCTTTCCTAGTTTATAGCTACGTATTATACATCTACATTCTATTGGAGTATCATCAGCATTTCCAGGCTCTATAAGTTCTATGAAGGGAATTTTTTTGTATAATCTGCCTTAAAGGACCTTCCCATTGTCCATCTACTTCTCTTCCTTCATTAATATTTTTGAGTGGATCTTTCATCTGAATTTTATGTTCAGTGAGAACTAGCAATCTCTTCTACCACTTAAGTGTTGTGATCATTGTCATCAAAAACTAGAGGATCATCTTCGAGTGGTGGAATGCCATATTAAAAATAATATTTAGGGGGTGACATGTTATTCTGGTTAATTATTTTTGGTGAGATATTAGTGGGGATTTTTACATGTAAAATTATTCTAATATTATTAAATAGTTAAACTCAAATTTATGACAAATGAAAAAAATACCTATATTTTGAATGCATTATGATTGTGTGGGATTTTTTATTGGCTCTTTAAAATAAGATAATATGCTTGATTTTCTTGATAATTGGCCTATGTTTTTACCATTCCCACCATATGCCATGATGATAAAGGATGTAACACTTCAATTCTTCCATCTAGTTCTATCATCAGTCATAGAGTAGATGTTATAGTTTGGTTATGCCATTTGGTGGAAACACCATTCTACATTTTAGTTCTATCATATGGTCAAAGAGTGGAATCCACCACTTGACACTTCCATTTGACACTATCATTTGGTATTACCATTAGACACTCTCATTTAGCACTATTTTAAGGTATTATTATTCAACACTATCATTCAATTCTTCTTATTGGCATTATTATTTTTTGATATCACCATCTAGTTCCTTTTTTATGTGTTTTTATTTGGTGTTGTATTACTTCAATTACATAGCCTTATCAGTTCTAGTTCTACTTGTTTCCTTATTTGATATTGGGGGGTGGTTGTACTATATATATGTGGTGAATTGAAGTGTAATCTAATATATTATTTTAAATGGTTGGTAAGTTAACCCAAGAAATAATTTATATTCCTATATTTTTGGTGATTCAGACCCATATACTAACCCTAAAATTTGGAAAAAACAAAATTGGAATATTGGAATATTTGTGAATTAACAAATAATTGTCGCTTAAATTTACCATGGTATGTGCATAAAAGAATGGGAACCTTTCAAGGACAAATTGGCATGAAAAAATCATATATTTCAAATTTGTAGTCATTAAATGACAAAATAGTAATTGTTTCATTTGTATGTGTTTTAATTAATGCACCTAAGGCTATAAATAAAGGTGGATAACCTTTGATAGTTCATTTGTGAATTTTGATATCAAGAGAGCTAATGTTTAAAGTTTGAAAAGAGATAACTAAATCCAAACAAGAGAGTATCAAGATTTTTTTCAAGTCATTATGACACAACTATAATGCCTTTGAAGAAGAATTAGTATTTTTTAATGGGGGAAGATAAGATTGATATTGGTCAAGAATGGGAGTTGAGAGAAAATTGATCATTGGTATAATTGTGAAGAGTTGAAAGATTTTGAAAATGGTAACGAATGAGGCACTGACTATAGAAACTCTAGTAGAAAAGGTTTTATCATTGTTAACAAGTGATTCAAAGGTAAAATAATAACTAGGAGGAAAACCCCAAATTATTTTTAGCATCGACCATGAGATTTGCATAGGATGTGCAAGCGAGAGAATGATGAACACCAAATATGGCAAATGAATGATTGAACATTTAAATCATAGAAAGGAATACCAAGAGAAGAAAATTTCTATTAATTTGTATGTATCAAAATGATTGAAGATAAATATTAAATCAAGGAATGACATACTTCACAAGTAGAAGTATGAATATTTTTATAATACATATCAATAAAATTTTAGGGTTGAATAAAAAGGAGAGGAACTTCACACTACTCTACTATATAAGATAATATTAATTAATTTTCATCATAATTAAATTTATAAATATGGGGATACATAATCAAGTTAGATGGTATATGCACATTTCTTATCCAGGTAGTTTTACTTCATCAGTGTAATGCTAATTGTTGAATTACAATGGGGAACTACATTTAAACCATTATTTATGTGGTTTATAATATATCCAAAGAAGGTTTGAATAATTAATTTTCAAATTATGTTACCAAAGAGATCAACCTAAGAATTGTGAAGATGTATGCTCAAGGAGTAATATTTTGATAAGGAATGTATTCAATTTTGATGATTCTTGAAAACTTAGAATTTTAGAAAGCTAAGTATTGGAGATACCTAGGGAGGTGAAGTCATGGGTAGAGAATTATTTCATACATAAATATGAAGGGTTTGTGTAAGTTGAATATGATCATAAATATGAATATCCTCTACTATATGAAAAGGGACTACATCCAACATACATATAATTTATTGTGCCTCAAAGTGGGGAGGAGGCTATAAGTAAGAGTAGTTTATAAAAGAGGGGTCAAGGATATAATTATGAAGCCTATGCAAGGAACTAATAAACAAATACAAATTATATCTAATATATAAAATATCTAAACTAAATGTAGATAAATTTTATTATGTGTTAACCAAGAATGGATTTTTAAGTGGTGAATCTTTGTTAATTCATGAATATTCCTTTTTTTGAAATCTAGATTTGGCTATTCTTTTAAACTAAGAAAGATCACTAGGTTACTAAACATTTTGGGTTGTAAATGCAATTTAGAGGTTGTCTCACCTACCATTGATAACTAATTCCATAATTTTGACTATAAATCACCATGACATCAAAGGACATTTTGCATTATTTGATAACATATATTATACATTTTATATCTAATATATTCCATAGATGATCAAGATCAAAAATTTAACCCAAAATTTAATGACCACATGGAATTGATCACAACCACACACTCTAGGTAATGATAACAGACTCTAAATAATGACTAGGGGAACAACATGGTAGCCAAAATATTTGGACACTAGCCATTGGTCCCAAATAGTGAATAGAATTAGAAGTTGTTCAAAGGTTGTGGATGGTGTCCATTAGGGATATATGGAGATCAAGAAAACTAGATGGTGACCATAGGATCTAGTTTCCATCCATAAGGTTTGGATAGTAACCAAATAGACTGGATAACATCCATAAGGTATGGATAGCATCCAAAGGGTTTAGACATCATCTACAAGGTTTAGACAACTAGATAATTTACATAGTGTCCATAGAGTTTGGATGTCATCCATAGGGTTTAGATAATGACTAGATAGACTAGATGACATCTATAGGGTTTGTATGACACACACAAGGTCTATATAGTGACCAAATATACTAGATGGCATCCATAGGATCTAGAAACCATCCACATATTTTATATAGTGACAAAATAAACTAGACTCCATCCATTTAGATGTGGATGCTATCTAGAGGGTCTGGATGGTATCCATAGAGTCTGGATGACATCTACAAGGACTGGGAAATGACCATAAGTAATTGGCCTTACTTGGAATCTATAGTGACTCTAAATAAAGGCCACATGGAAAGGATGACTGATTGCATAGCACTAAAGTGGTAGTCCATATCTTGTCTTAAAAAAAATGTTGTTTGTAATTTCATTTAGTGATAATGGTAAGAGACTGGGCTAATTATCAATGACAAAGAGCAGATTATAGTATTTTAGGTATCTTAAAGTAACACCCAAGAAAATTCAACCTACACCCACTCAAAATATAGTTAATAAATAATTTACAAAATTAATTTATTTATTTTTAATATCTATTATTTAACATTTAAATGATAATATAAAAATATTTATGCATGCAGATCCCTCCACCAATAGTGGTTTTCTAAATAAAAGATTTAATCACAATATTATTTCACCATTTGAATATGTTATTTATGATGACATGCAACCACTTGAAGGCATTCATGAATATGGCATGTCTATGGCAAATGAAAAACTAGATGATATGATACAAACATTGAAATAAATTTATAGATCTCATAAAATAGTAACTCCCTTTGCAAATACAAATTTGAAATTTTTGCCAAGTAAAAAGAGACTTGAGGAATTTATATATGATGAGATCAATCCATTAGAAGACTCTTATACTCAATAGACATAAAATTTAGTTGATAAAATTACTCAAAAATCTATGTGAAGAAAGAGAAGCAGATGGATAATTGGAAGGTCTTTTAAGTTTGACTGGGTAGCAAAATTTCCTTTCATTGAACTAGTAGAACTAGGAAATAGTAATGATAACCTAACTAAATATAAATATACAATATGTTCTTGGAAATTAGGAAAGGACCACAAAATACAACTTAAGATGGACATAATTAAGAAATATTATGGTAAAGTTTATGTGTCAGTTAAACAAGATAAACAAATTAAAAAGACTCATAGATGGAAAAATGTCAATGATTTCATGCATGTTAGATTCACATCAGAGTATGAAAATAATTAGAGACATGTGACATCTAGCTGAGAAAGGAGGAATAATTAAAATTCAAATAGGAAAAGTTATTCAATTTAATCAACATGCCAAAAATATATAGTTCTCAATGATCGACCACATACTTAAAAAAAGCAAACCTATAACTAAATTTTTAGATTATAAAACTCTATTTCAACATAATGGAATTCATAACATTACACAATTACATTGGTTAGATGGTAGTACTTGGGATATGGAAAAATGTCTTGTGATGATTGAAAAGGAAGATTTGACATAAAAAGTTAAAAATTTAAGCTTTATTTCATTATCCATTGATGAGGTCACAATAATTGCCAATCGAACATGGGGTTCTATCCATATTTACATGTTTGAGAACAATTTAAGGACACCTCATATGTTATCTATAAATAAAATGGTTGAATATTGCAATGCAAAAAACATTTTCAAATTAGCTATTTCTAATTTCAAGGAAGTTATTGGGATGGATAATTATGATATTGCTACAAAGTTGTTATGTGTTGGAATTGATGTTGTCATAGTAATGAAGGGGAATAGAAATGGTTTGTATGTTTGAATATAGATATTTTTTGTCCAATATATGCTTTAAATTCATTACATGGATCATAAGATGAATATTTCATACAAAATTATAAGCACCTTTGAAAATGTCATAAAAGTAAAGGAACTTATTTGTGGTTCATATGCTTATATGTCAAGTAGTCTAAAAATATTTTTATAGTTTTATAAATTTTTAGTTGGGGTGATCAATTATAAAAATATTCTAAAAAATATTGATACAAGATGGATTTCCATGTATGAGCCTACGTGCAGAATTTTTTAAGAATATCCATCACTAATAAGTTTTATGTTTAAAAATTGTATGGAAATTAACAAGATAAAGGATTTGTTGTACCATTTAACAGATTTGGAATCTCTTTTGACACTATGTGGTATTCTCCTAATGTTTAATGAAATAATTTTTTTTATGAAACATGCTCAAGAGATATCCATGTATATTATAGACTTCATACATTTGAGAAAATGGGTCTGTCAATCTCTTGATGTCTTATACTCGAGGCAAAATAGTTTTAAGTGACATATTTTTGCTATTTTAAAACATTTAATGGATATTATGGATCTAAAATCCTATTTTAAATTTTATAGTAATGATCATCTTTGTATCTTTATTAATGTAAATTAAATACCACTGCACACATTCTAAAAATGAGTTGATATAGAAGGATTAGAAATTGAAACAGTCCCTATAACATGTATTCTTTATGAAATTGTTATACTTGAAACACAAATAAAATTGAAAAAGATAAAGGATAACTTGCTTATAGATATTAGAGAAATTTTTCAAAGGGATGAGTTGTTTGAATCCATGGCAGTGGTAAATTCTATATTTTGGAGAGCTAAGGATGGTCAAAAACAAATCAGTGATTAATTTCTTAGTTACATGGGCTCTCTCATTAAAAAAAAATTATAAGTCTATAGATATCAATGGAGTTGAAATTTCATGTATTTTGTGAAAAGATTTACTGACAACATAGTCTACCAATTTTGAATTCACAATGATTGATCAATATAAGTGTCTAAATGAGCCAACTAAAAATGGTGCTATTACAAGGCTATGGAAAAAAAATTATGCCAATACCATCCTGCAAGAATATATTAGTAAATATTTTTGATTATATGAACTATACCAAATCATTTTTTTGGTATTTGTGGAAGATGAAAGAGTCTTTAATGAATTATCTTGTGTTAACTCAAAACTTCGTAATAATTTGGATAGAAATATAGACACATGTTTGAGATTGTATGTTTCATGTTATCCAATGGATGTGTTTACCTATGATAGAGCACTTCAAATTTGGAATTCACTCATTAAAAGAAGAGGAGTTACTAATATAGTAAATGACATAGCTAATATAGATATTGAGAGTGTATATGCATCAGATATAGTACATACAAATGACAATTATGAAGAATGATCTACTAAAAAACTATTTTAACTACCTAAATTTTAGTATGTATGTTTCAAATTTCAATTTTGTAATTGATTTTTTATATTATCATTTATATCATAAATCACTAAAACATTGTTATTATGTAAATTTCAAGACTTCATAAATTATGTTATTATATTATTTTAAAATATTTTTGTATTATATTAAAATTATTTAAAATTCAAGCTTTGTTAAACAATATATTTAGGTTATATGTATGGAAAATATTTATTTTACACTTTGTTTTCAATATGAAGCAAATGTTTCTTGTGGTTATGAATATTATACATTGATGAATTATGCTCTTATAACTATACATCTTAAGTAGTAAGTTTATAATATAATACAAAACTTGTCATGGATAAAATGCACTAAACAAAGTAGAAAATAGACTTAGATTTAAAATTTCAAGTTTCATTTACAATATAAATTATTTTGTCAATGCAACATATATACAAAACATTAAATTCAACTATCAATAGTTTCACTGATTTGGATATTCCATTTGAATTGAATATAAAGATACATGTAGTGAATATATATCATTAAATATGATGAGTTCTAATTTGTTGTTGAGAAGTAGATGATACTACCTCAACTTCCCCTTTCACTGAATCATACTATAAGACACCTTCTTGAACAAGATCTTTGGTTGTATCATTAATATTTGCAATTATTGTCCTTTCTTTGTGTTTTGCATCTCCTGCCAATGGTATAAAGGGATACACATCTATTTTCTCCTTCACAAAAACTTATGGATCCATGCCATGTTATTTGATGATCCTCCTTGACGTATTATTCTTTTTGTTTACTAGGAGAAGATTTTCATTCCATGAAATTATTGCATTGAAGATTTTATGTGATTTTTCCAAATGAATATTAAGTACTTGCAATTCATTATTTAGGTTGTCATATTTTATCTAAAATTTGGATGCTAAAGTGAATCAGATAAAAATTACAAAAGTGTCATTAAAAATGGATAAAAAATTAATTACTTACCAAAGCTTTATCTCTCTACATTGGCAAGGCAATAAATGTTTTGATCTCTTGCCCATTTTTTATAGTATATATGTGCCTCTAGATTTAAATTTTTCAATATATTTATCATAGAAACTAAAACATTATCATTATAGGGATTTACCACTATAATTGATCCCAATTCAACTTGATTCACTAAGATGTCAATTTTGAATGGATCATTTCGAACCAAAGAATATAAATAATATATTTTTGAATTGTTATGATAATGCTCATTAATTTATTTTACCAAATCCTTGCCCCAAATATCCCATTATTTTAATACTTTCAAATTAGTTTGTACTATGTCATCTAACAAAGTGAAAATTTTATCTATAATAATATTATTCAATGGAAAGGATGTAAATTCATCAAAAGATTTCTCCTCGTCATTTTGTTGCTCAGGTGATGAACTAGATGAAACACATACAACTATTTTTTTAAGATCCTAGAATTGAGATCTCTAATTCATAGAATGTGTAATAAATCTATCTATAGCCATTGAATCAATACCCTCAAGGAAAGCATCATCAAGATCAATATTCTAAAAAAATTCATGGTACTTGTTGCAATAAACACTCCACCCACATAAAAACTAGGGAACTCTAATGTTGTTATACGCATTATTCCCCTACTACATGTTGGCATTTATAAATTCTTCCCCTAATCTATATAGTGAAGGGTGGTGGTGGTGGTGGAATATTACTTATTAAATAAATTTGACTTATAATAGGAAATTCCATCACAAATCAATAAATAAACTTCATAAAAATTGAAACTAAGTTAAACTAAAGGTCAGAGACGTTAGACATAGGATCCATAATTCAAGTTACTGATATGTCTTGCTATGGTGGACATGTTATAAGAGAAGGTGAAGCTTTAATTTTTATCAAACAATAAAAAATTCAATTTAACATGTTAAAGTTCATGTAATTTAAAAAATAGCATAATTATAAACATGAATTCAAATACTTTGCATTGAAGGAAAATGTTTATCAGGTTCATGGAAAATGTTGCCAATGTTAAATGCCACTATAAAATTAAATGAAACATTAATAATTACAAAATATTATTTTTTTGTTACATCAAATGTCAATAAAATTTTAAAATTTTAAAACCTAGAGTTAAGGATGTGCCTAAGGGACCTAGTTGATGTGCAACAGTAGCTAATATACATCTTTGCATCTTATTTTTACTTATCAATGGTGTCACCACACCAAAATTTGTCATCACCCCTATCTAAATGAGATCCCTTGAGCCCTCAATGGTGTTTTATTTGTTCAATGAATCTTATCTTCTTGATTGATAAATAGATTCTCTTCTCTATTACAAGGAAACAAATAAAATTAATTTGAATTGTAACAAGTAAATAACATTTGAATTTTATGACTTAGATGTAAAATTTATATATACCTCTATCTTAGCAAGGGCTATAGAATTATATTTCATTTCTACATGCAAGATAGTTGGAATAATTATTCTCTTCAACTCATGATACACCTCATAGTATAAACCCAAGAAATAATTAGAAATGAAAACTATGTGTCACTTTGACAATCATAATCCAAAATATTTCCTATATTATTCAAAATGATGTATGCTAATGCTTAACAGGGTATATGCGTAAGTCATCCCTATAAAATTATCCTCACCTATAAAAATTGAATTAGGGATTGTAGATATGGGTTTGTTATATTTTTAAATTAAATTCCCATTCTCAAATGATTAGGGGTGATGGTAATGGAATCAAAAAACTAATTACAAAATTTCATTGAGACATTTAGTTTTAAATTTCATACATAAAACATTGAATATTAATTAACAAAAGGAAGATTAACTATTGAGGCATATGTATCAATAGCCACATGATTTCATAGATATATTTTGTCTTTCTTAGATAAAAGAGCTTTCATGGATATAAGTTCAACATTTCTATGTGTAATCCCTAAAAATAACTCAATGTTTGAAGGCAGGGTGATAAAAGTAAGATTTGTCAGGATCTTGCTCCAACCATAGAGCACATATGATTACTTCTTGTATTAGCAACTAAACACGGAATTTAACCAGAATCAATAAGTAACTAGAAATATGAAACAACACAGGAATATAAGAGACAATACACAATTGTATTAATAATCACTCAGAAGAATATAAAATAAAGAAGATGCCACTTCTTCCACCTCAAAGGCTTGCCACACCTCAAGACCTTCTTCCCTCTCTCTCTCTCAGTCCCAACAATCAACTCAAATATAGAATTGATGTTCACCTCTCCATCCAGTCAGTAACACGCTGCCAGTACACCAAGTACACAATCATACTCCAAGTAGATATCCTGCTCTCTGCTACTACCTGCAAATCACTAGACCTTACTCACCATTGTAGATCTCCAAAAGAAGCCATGCTAATCTACTGACTAAGATCATACAAACACGAAGAACCCTTCTGATTCTCCAAACTGGTACCCACCTTAGTACTGTGGCACTAGGAGGAATACACCATTGCTCTCTTCTCTCAGAAGGAGCTTATTGCTCTCTTACTCTCTAGTTACAATTTTACAATACAGCTCATGAGTCCATATATAGATCTCATGTTTACAATAATTAGACTATCTTAATTACAATAATTAGACACGCAACTCAAGACTATGACTGGCCTTTAAGCAAACTAATAGTCAAAAAATAGACTCTCTAGAATCAACATGCAAACTGCATGTTCACATACAGGCTATCGACGTCGGCTCTTCCATGACTAATGTCGGCCGACTGGTGACCGAAGTCGGTTGCTTCTTCACTACTGTCTGACTGATGTCGGCTGATCAGACCAACATCGATTTCCCTGTAACTCATTCTGCAACTCTCTGCAAGCTCCGTGACTTCTCCTATTTGCATCCTGGTGAAGCTTTTAGCTCCACAACCTAACAAGATTCTGAGAGTTGAAGGTAAAATAAAACTCTCCAAAAGTAGGTTTATAACTAGACACAAGAATGTTCAATAAATTTGTGTCTATCTCATATTGGGTCATGTAAATAAGTCTTATTAAACAACATTTGTTGATCCAGTCACTATAAGAGTTATCATATTCTATAATCCTCAATATTTTTATAAAAATAAGATTTATGTAAAAAAAATTGTGAATGGGGTTAGAAGATATGAGGTGTGTAGCCATTTATGAGATTCAGAGTAGAGGATGAGATTTAGTGTAGAGGATGAGATTGAGGTTTGAACTAATCTAATGAGATAAATTATAATGGATGAATGATATATATATATATATATATATATATATATATATAAGCATTTCACATGGATTACGGGCATCATCAAGAAGATGGAAAGATAGACTCAACATTGTCCACATTCTCTTTGAAAAGGTGTTATTATGTCTAGTGTCTCACAATGTTGGGAAGATAGACTAGATGCCATCCATAAGAGATAAATTTGATAAATATAAATGATATATTTCCTATAAAAATGGGAGAAATTTTTCAAAGGGGTGAGTTACTTGAAGCCATGGTAGTGGTGAATCCCATATTTTGTAGAGTTGAGGATGGTAAAGAATAGATCAGTATTTTTTTATCAAATACATGGGCACTCTCATTGAACATTTTTATAAGTGTGTAGATATTAATAGAGTTTAAATTATAATTATTTTTTAAAAATATTTACTAAAAACATAGTCTAACCATTTTTAATTCACAATAATTGATCTTCATAAGTCTATAAATGAGACAACTAAAAATGGTGCTATTACAAGGCTATGGAAAAAAATGTATCCTAATACCATCCTGCATAAATATATTAGTGAATATTTTTTATTGTATGAACTTTTCCAAATAATTAATTTAGGCTCATTGGAAGATGAAAGAGTTTTTATTCCATTATCTTTTGTTAAATCAAAAATTAATTATAGATGGACAAAAATCTAGACACATGTTTGAGATTGTTTCACGTTATCCAGTGGATACATTTCCCTATGATAAAGGACTAAAAATTTGGAATCACTTAGTCAAATAAGAGGATTTAATAATACATAAAATGACATATCTAATCTAGTTATTGATATTGTATATGTGTTAGATAAAGTACATAGAAATGACAATTATGAAGAATGGGCTACTCAAAAATTGTTTCAGCTCCCTGAATTTTAGTATGTATGTTTCAACATTAAAGTTTGAAATTGATTTTTAATATTATAATTTTTATCAAAAATCACTAATACATTATTATTATGTAAATTTCAAGACTTCATAAATTACATTATTATCCTAGTTTAAAGTAGTTTTGTGTTATATTATAATTGTTTAAAATTCAAGCTTTGTTAAACAATATATTTAGGTTATATGTATGGAAAATATTTATTTTACACTTTTTTTTTATATGAATCAATTGTTTCCTGTGGTTTTTAATAGTATACATTAATTATTATGATCTTATAACTATAAATATTAAATATTAAATTTATAATATAATAGAAAACTTGTCATGGAAAAAATGCACTAAATAAAGCAAAAAATAGATTTACATTTAAACTTTCAAGTTTTATTTACAATATAAATGGTTTTGTGTCAACATAACATATATATAACATTAAAATCAGATATCAATAATTTCACTGATTTGGATATTCAATCAACATTGAATAGAAGGATACATGTAGTGAATAGATATTATTCAATATCAGGAGTTCCAGTTTATTGTTGAGAAGCAGATGATGTTACCTCAACTTCACCTTTACTTGAATCAGATTGTAATACACCTCAAAAAATATCCTTAGTTTTAGCATTAATATTTACAATTATTATCTTGATGTAGAAAAATTAGGCCAACCTTCTAGAGGCCATAAATTTTGACTTGTAACATTGTTTGAGCTATTTCACATGCCAAAATGACCATATTGAAAAGTTTGATTCTTCCCTAAGTATCTATATCCATTTAGATTTAATTTTTATATTTTTCATAGGTCAAGCATAATAATTTAAGGGTCTAAAATTAATGTTTAATGATTTTTATGAGAATTTACTATTTTTAGAAATTGTATATTTTTAGAACCAAAAGTCAACTTTAGTTGAATTTCATCCCATAGGATAATTTTAGTATTTAGATTATTTCAAGAAATTTATAGAGCCACATGTGCTTGCATGTAAAACTTACTATAAATAGTGGCTACTAAAAATAAATGTTTTTTTTAGATTTTAGTTTTTTATTTTATTTTGCATGTAAACTCTACTTTGTAAATTTAGGATTATTTAAGCATGGTTTGAGTTTGTAATTATTTCAACTCATTTAATATGAATCAATTCTGAGTATTTTTGCAAGAACTTGGCCTATTGGTAATTTTCTTGTTCTTCATAGTTTTTAGCTTCATTATCTGGTATCAGAGCAGGTTCAAATCTTAGAGAAGTAAAAAATGCTGAGAGGATGAGGAGGTGTTACACAGATGAACTAGACTATACAATAACTACAAATTCAAGTTCAATAATTAATAGATATTATCACCAATCAGTAGAGAAGACAATGTGGTGATGAGGAAGACATAGATCATGATGAAGAAGTTTAACAAGAAGAAGAATAGCAAGAGTAGCCACCATTAATGGAAGAGAGGATGGTTAGAGATTTAGAAGGAAAGAATGAAGGAATCAAGGTTGATGTTCCAAATTATGGAAGAAGTTTAAAACTAGAGGATTTGATAGATTGGATGAATAGTATGGAGAATTTCTTCAAGTGGAAGACTATGAGAAAAGACAAGAAGGTAAAGTTTGTATGCATGAAATTGAAATGTCATGCAATGATTTGGTGGGATCACCTATAGAAAGAGAGATAAAAAAAGGTAAAGATAATATTGATTCATGGAAAAATATGGAGAAGTTGAGGGATAAATTTCTTCTTTTGGATTATGCACAAACCTTATACAAAAGATTTTAGAATTTGAGGTAAAAAGATCACAATATACAAGAGTATACAAATGAATTTTATAAGCTTTCCATACGAGTGAAGAATGATGAAATAGAAGATTATATGGTATCAAGGTATGTCAATGGTTTGAAAAAAATTATTCAAAATGAATTTAGCATATATAAAATACTTAACATGGAGGAGGCTTATCAATCAGCTTTGAAGGTAGAAGAAAAACAAAATAGATAGAATTTTAGAAGGATATCTACTAGTCTAAGTTGTTATTCAATAAATCATACAGATAGAGATATTCTTTATTAGAATAGTATATCTTCAGATTAGGTTGTTCAGCAATCAGGGGTTAAGAACAGACAGGTTGGCCACCGTACCAAGTCTGTATAGGTCCGTTCAGATCAGCTCAGGCACCGACCTCGGTAGACAGAGGGCTTCCAATGACCGACATCGGTCGACTGAAGACCGATGTCAGCAAAAAGCCGATCGACAGCGACTGACGTCGGCGATATATCAACCGACGACGGCGTCTGTGTGTCGACACAGAAAGGTCGAGACCTTCCAGAATCCACTTTTCACTTCCAGTTTTGCTAAGCCAGAGTTTTTAAGACTGTATTTCATTTTTATATGCATAAGGAAAGACTGAAATTGTAATAGTTTAGAAGGACATCTTTTGTAATCATCTGAATGAATGATAAGATCCGTGATTTGTTTATGCATACTTGAATCTATTCTGCAGTTTGTATTTGTGATCAAAGCTTTATGAGTTTATATATTCCCTATTTGAAAGGGGATATTACAGTTGTTTAGAGCTTATTGTGCAGATAAAGGAGCCCCTAAGTAAGGGAAGAGGTTTATCCCATCCAATAATGGGATGAGGTGGTTTTACTAACACTATAGGTGGATTTCATTCTAATGAAGGTGAATCATCACGTAGTACAGAAAGGCAAGATGATAATAGGCAAGGGTTTCAATACCAATTAAAAAAAGAGGATTTTAGAGAGGATGAGGTTATAGTGGTGCTAGAGGATGGTTTTTGAATTAGCATAGATATTATGTCTATTATATATGTGAAAAATAAGGGCACAAATCATTTGAGTGTCCACACTATCAAGATCAAGAAAGGAGGCAAAAATATCACCCAAGAGTAAATCTAGTTGAGGCTGAAATAAAAGAGCAAAATACTAAAGTTACACTAGCAGATGTTGGAGAGAATCTCATGATGAGAAGAACCATGATCACTTTAAGAAAGGAAAAATTTTAGAATAAAGATGGTAGTGATACATTGTTATGATCAAATATTTTTAGAACAAGATGTACTTTGGGTGGAAAGGTATGTAAAGTAATTATAGATGGTGGTAGTTGTGAAAATATGATTTTTAAATAAATGATTGAGAATCTAAATATGAAATGTGAGAAGCATCCTAATCCTTACAATATTTCATGGTTTAAGAAATGGAATGAAGTTATAGTATATAAAAGGTGATTAATCAAGTTTTCTATAGGAAAAATTTATAATGATGAAATATGGTGTGATGTTATTTTGATAGATGCATGTCATGTGTTATTGGGGAGACCATGGAAATTTGATAGGAAATTAGTTCACAATGGAGCAAATAACACATATGCTTTTTAGAAAGGTGGTACAAAGGTAGTTTGGTTACCTCTTAAAGATGAAGAGAAGATAGAAAGTATGCTCTCTACTAAAGAATTTATCCAAGATTTGAAGGTACCAGGTTGCTATTATGTATTAGTAACAAAAAATGAAAAAAAAATGGTTCCAATACCAATAGAAACAAAAAGAGTGTTAAAATAATATGCAAATGTTATTCCTAATGAGTTACCAGATGGTTTACCACTAAATAGAGATATTAAACATCATATTGATTTGATTCCAGGATCATCTCTACCAAGTCAAGTAGCTTATAGGATGAGTCCAACAAAACATGTAGAATTAAATAAATAGGTTACTAAGTTGCTAAGGAAAAAGGTAATAAGAGAGAGTGTGAGTCCATGTTCAATACCAGTGTCGTTAACTTCAAAGAAAGATATATGATGGATAATATGTGTGGATAGTAAATAAATTAATAAAATTATAATAAAGTATAGGTTTCCTATACTTCATTTATATAATATGATGGATGTGCTTACAAAAGCAAAATATTTTACCAAGATTGATCTAAGGAGTGGTTACTATCAGATTCAAATTTGTGAAGGAGATGATTGGAAAACTACATTCAAAACTAGAAATGGCTTATATGAGTTGATGGTGATGCCATTCAGATTATCTAATGCACCTTGCACATTTATGAGGGTGATGAATATAGTGATACAAGAATATATTGGTAAGTTTTTGGTTATTTATTTTGATGATATTTTGATATTCAATAAGACTAAAGAAGAACACTTACAACATTTGAGAATGGTAATGGATTTGTTAAGAAAAAATAAGTATGCAAATTTGAAGAAGTGCAGGTTTATGCAGAATAGTTTGGTATTTTTGGGATTTATAGTTTCAATAGATGGTGTGAAAATGGATGAAGAAAAGATAAAGGCAATTATTGAGTGGCCTATTCTAAAAACCATTATAGAGGTCAGAAGTTTCCTTGGTTTAGCAATTTTTTATAGAAAATTTATTAAAAAATTTAGTAGTATTATGGCACCAATAATAGATTACATGAGAAGGAAGGAATTTGCATGGACTAAAGTAGCCACAAAAAGTTTTTAAATTTTGAATGAAAAGATTACAAAAAGACCAATTTTAGCATTACCAGATTTTAATAAAGTGTTTAAGGTTGATTGTGATGCTTTGTTTGTAGGAATTGGTGTTGTGTTGATTCAATAAGGAAAGCCAATATCATATTTTAGTGAGAAATTGAATGAGGTAAAAAAAAATTATTCTACTTATGATGTTGAACTTTATGTAATTGTACAAGCATTATGGCATTGGAGGCATTACTTGGTGCATAAGGTGTTTATACTATTTATATGTCATGAAGCTTTGAAGTATGTGAATACATAAAATAATTTCAATAATAGACATGCAAAGTGGGGTTTTTTATTATAGGGGTATACTTTTGTGTTAAAAAATAAATCAGGAAAACAAAATTAGGTAGCTGATGCATTAAGTAAGAGGGTAGCATTATTAACTACTATGGTGAGTGAAGTAGTTGGATTTGAAGCCATTAAAGAATTATATGATACTGATCCATATTTTAGCAAGGTAGTTGAGAATTTCAAGAATTCATTAACAAGTGGGATAGATTCTATTCATGATGAGTATATTATACAAGAAGGTTATCTCTTCAAGGGGAAACAATTATGAATTTCAGTTGGGTTTCTACAAGACAATATAATAAGAGAATTATATAGTGGTGGTTTGGCTAGACATTTTGGTAAGATGAAGACAATAGCTTTGGTGGAGGAAAAATATTTTTGGCCAAAGATGAAGAGAGATGTAACAATATTGTTTCAAGGTGAAGAATATGTTAGGTCGCTAAAGGACATGCACAAAATACTAGACTTTACATGCCATTACTAGTTCCAAGAGGGCTATGGATAGATTTGAGTATAAATTTTGTGTTGGGATTTCCAAACACATAGAGAGGTAATGATTCAATTTTTTTCATTGTAGACAAATTTTCTAAAATGGTTCATTTCATTACATGTAACAAAACCAATGATGTCACTAAAGTTGTAGAATTATTTTTTATGGATATTTTGAGATTGCATGGTATTCCAAAAACTATTACTTTAGATAAGGACATGAAATTTCTAAGTCAAATTTTTAGGAATTTATATAAGAATATGTGTACTAAGCTACAATTTAGTAGGGCATATCACCCACGAATAGATGGATAGATAGAAGTTGTGAATAGGAGCTTGGGAAATTTATTGAGATGCATAGTGGGAGAGAAGCAATGGGACTTGGATTTACCACAAGATGAGTTTTCATATAATAGTTCAGTGAATAGATCAACAAGAAAGTCACCTTTTAAAATTATCTATGGAAGAAATCCTATGGGTATTTTAGATTTGGTATAATTACCAATTGCAGATTGAATTAGTGATGATGTAAAAGAATTTGTCAAGAATATGCAATAGTTGTAAGAAAGTAATGAGAAATATAAAGCAATAGCAAATATCAGAAGAAAATCCAAGGTATTTGAAGAAGAATATTTGGTAATGGTCTACTAGAGGAAATAAAGATTTCCAAAAGGCACATATAATAAGTTGAAGTACAAAAAAATTATAAAATGGAGGATTGTGAATAAAATCAATGATAATGCATATAAGGTGAGTTGAACACAAAATTTTGATATATCTATGGTATTTAATGTTTTAGATTTATATGAATTCCATGGGAAAAATGGTAAAGATGATGAAGATGAAGAATTAAATTGGAAGGAGCATATTCTAAAGAAGAAGGAAAAAATAGTGCAGGTTTTGGATATGAAGATAATAAGCACAAGGAAAGGGAATTATAATAGGTATTTAGTGTAATAAGAAGGATTGTATCAAGAAGACAACACTTGGATTATAGAATAGGAGTTGAATAAGATTGATAAAGACAAATGGTAGTAGTATAATTAGGTCAACTCAAAAGAACTAAGTTATTTTCAACTAAAGGAGAATGATGCATAAAAAATAAGCCAGCGTTTTAGAGGCCATAACTTTTGACCCGTAACTCCATTTGAGCTCTTCCATGTGCCAAAATGACCCTATCAAAATGTTTGATTATACCTTAAGTAGATATATCCATTTTGATTGACTTTATATAAAAATATAGGTACTAATATAAAATTTAGTAGTGCATATCACCTAGAAAATAGATGGATAGATAGAATTTGTGAATAAAAGCTTGGTAAATTTATTGAGATCCATAGTGGGAGAGAATTCAAAGCAATGGGACTTGGCTTTACCACACGTTGAATTTGCATATAACAGTTTAGTGAATAGAACAACAGTAAAGTCACCTTTTTAAAAAATTTATGGGAGAAATCCTACGGGTATTTTATATTTGGTACAGTTACTTATTGTATATCAAATTAGTGATGATGTAGAAGCATATGCAATAACTGAAAGGAGTAACAAGAAAGTTAAAAAAAAAGTAATGAGAAAAATAAAGTAGTAGTGGATGTCAAAAGAAGATCCAAGGTATTTGAAGGAGATTTGGTAATGGTCTACTTGAGTAAATAAAGATTTCCAAAAGGCAAATACAATAAGTTGAAGTACAAGAAAATTAGACCATTCAAGATTGTGAAGAAAATCAATGATAATGCATATGAGATGAGTTTACCACATAATTTTGATATATCTCTAGTATTTAATGTTTTAGATTTATATGAATTCCATGGGTAAAATGGTGAAGATGATGAAGATGAATAAGTGAATTGGGAGGAGCAGGTTCCAAAGAACTAGGAAAAAATAGTGCAAATTTTGGATATAAAGACAGTAAGCACAAGGCAAGGGAATTATAATAGGTATTTGGTGTAATGGGAAGGATTATAGAAATAAGAAAACACTTAGATTATAGAATGGGAGTTGAAGAATATTGATAAAGACAAATGTCAGTAGTATAATCAGGCCAACTCGTAAGAGCTGAGTTGTTTTCAACTAGATGAGAAGTATGCAAAAAGAATAGGCCATAACTTTTGACCCATAACTCTATTTAAGCTCTTCCACATGAAAAAATGATCATATCAAAAAAAATTATTCTTACCTAAGCTATTTTATCCATTTATATTTGATTTTGATATTTTTTTAGAGGCCAAACATGATCATTTGAGGGTCTAAAATTAACATTTAATGATTTTTGTGAGAATTTTCTATTTTTATAAATTATATATTTTTAGAAATAAAAGTCAACTTCAATTGAATTTTTTTCTATAATCTAATTTTTGTATTTAAGTTATTTAGGTAAGTTTTTTTAGTTGCACGTGTTTGCATGCAAAACTTACTATAAATGGCATCTGCTAAAAATAGACATTTTTTTTAGATTTTAGTTTTTTTCAAATTTTGCATGTAAACTCCAATTTATAAGTTTAGGATTATTTAATCATGGTTTGGGTTTTTAATTATTTAAATTCATTAAATATGAATCAATTATGTGTATTATTTCAATATCTTGGCCTATTGGTAATATTATTATTCTTGATAGTTTTCAATTTCATTATATCCTTTCTTTATACACTGCATCTCCTATCAATAGTATAGAGGGATCCACATATGTCTTATCATTCACAAGAAATTTTAGATCCATGCCATGTTCTTTGATGATCCTCTTCAGTGTATTGTTTTGTTTATTTACTAGGACAAGTTTTTCCTTCCATGCAATTATTGCATTTAATCTTGTCCATGATTTTTCCAAATGAATATTAAGTAATTTTGATTCATTTTTTAGGTTGTCATATTTTGACTATAATTTATAAAATAAAGTGGATTGGATAAAAATTTAAAAAGTGTGATTAAAAATGGATAAAAAAAACTTATTACATACCAAAGTTATACCTCTCTCTATATTGGCAAGGTGGCGAAGGTTTTGATCTCTTGCCCATTCGTTATAGTATGCATGTGCCTTTACATTCAAACTTTCCAATATGTTTATCATAACATTTTAAAAATTATAATTATAGGTATTTACCACTGTAATTGATCTTAATTTATCTTGATTCACTAAGACGTAAATTTTGGATGGATCATTTTGAACCAAAGATAATGAAAAATATCTTTGTGAATGGTTATAATAATGCTTATTAATTTCCTTTACCAAAGCCTTGACCTAAATCTCCCATTGCTTTAATACTCTCAAATCAGTTTGTACTATGTTAGTTAATAAATTAAAATCACTATCTGTAATAAGATTATTCAATGGAAAGGATGTCAATTTGTCAAAATATTTCTCATCGTCATTGTATTACTCAGGTGGTAAACTAGATGAACCATGTCCAACTATTTTTTTAGGAGCATGGAATTGATATACCTGAATAATATTATGCACAACAAATTCTCCTATAGGCATCAAATTAATACACTTAAGGAATGCATCATCAAGATCAATATTATGCAAAATTGATGTGGTGCCTATTATTGCTAACACTCCACCCATAGAAAAACTAGGCAACTCCAATGATGTTATATGCATTATTCCCCTACTACCTCTTAGCATTACTAAATTCTTCCCCTAGTCTGTAAAGTGTGGGG
>JARHVA010003623.1:942500-982500 GCA_037957365.1 Torreya grandis | reverse complement strand
ACACACCACTTGAATTAAATTACTCCTTATCTTGCATTAATGGTACTAATTAAGTCAGTGAAACCCATCTATTTCTTAAATAAGGTCATGAATGCGAGATTAGGTAAATAAATAAATAAAAGTAAAACTAAAAAATTCCTTCATAACATTCTACTTTATCTAATTTAAAATTAAGGTAAGTATTTAGAATTTCATTTTCATTCATTTAGTCCATCAAATGAACTTAATGTTATCCAAACATCAAATGTATTCCCAATAATAAACAAAAAAGAAAAATAGTCCTCAATAACATACCATTTAGTTAATGTTTATCAAGACCATCAATTAGTTTAATCATAAGTAGCTTATCACATTAATTATCCATGAAATAATATTATAATTATGGCTTATTTATATTATGTATACAATAATAGCCAAAATAAAACATACTTTATTTTATAATTCACCTATTTTCTATGCTTTAACCAAATACAAAAAGCATCAACCACTCACTGTCATTATAACAAAATTATAATAGGCATTCATACACCTCATGGTAATAATGCATAATATAGCTAAGTGAGTGTGTGTGTGTGTGTGTGTGTTTATACACATACACTCAATTATATATATATATATATATAGACACACACACACACTCAATTATATATTTATATATACACATATAATACATATATACATATTTTATATATATATATATACATATATATATATAATATGTATATATATATATATATATCCTCTTAGGGGTATTATGCATAAAAAATGGTAAATATACGACATTTTTAAGACATTTAATGATTATATATTTATATATACACATATAATATATATATATATATATTATATGTGTATATATAAATATATAATCATTAAATGTCTTAAAAATGTCATATATTTACCATTTTTTATGCATAATACCCCTAAGAGGACATCTACTATCATATATCTTAGAGTATTCTATATACATAATGTATATGTATCCATTTATCTAAAATAGTCCCATAACTATATCCGAAATGAAATAAATTAATATACTTATTTTTTTGAAACCTATCTATTTCATACACAGTATCATTTCTTTTCCAAATTCCTTTTTAAACCAAAATAATAATGTAATCCAAAACATCATTCACTTATCAAGCAAATTTGTACATTCTACCGACTATACCCATTTAGATACATAAATACCAAATCATAATGCATAGTCAAATTTTAGTAAACCAACCACAACACATATTATCAAATAACTATGTAACTTAACAATTTCCACCTTGGTACCAGTCCATTTATTGACTGAGCCAATTTTATTCACAAATCAATATCCATACAAATACATGGTAATAAATTGAATATTTCATATAGACTGTGTACATAGTTTAAAACATAAATGATCATATCAATTTTTATCAAAATCGAGTATAAAATTATATAAAGTTAAGTGTACTGTCATTTTATCCTCATCCCATCCCCATATATAATAAACTTAAACCAAAAATATTCCCAACTTATATGTACATAATTATATATGTATAGCATAGGATTTAAGACCAAGTATATGTTTTATAATTTGACATTAGCTGCATCCATTTAACTCTAAATAACATAGTTTAAACCCCAACCTTCAATTCGTCTAAATTGATAAAATTGAAAGTGTTGTTTAGTATCACCTAACATTTCCTAATGGGTTTGAATATAATTCTATACAATAATTTAAACCTGCTTCTGCTTATATATATATATATATATATATATATATATATATATATATATATATATATAATGGTGTTTATAAATAACCCTATAGTTTTGTTCATATTATGCACTTGTGTATATATATTTACACTTAGTAATGATGTTTATAAATAACCCCATAAGAAATAGCCCTTGAATATACTTTGTTCTCATGGGTTGAAGATGAAGAATCAGTATTCGTGAATGAAGCTTCTGCTTCCAAGAAACCAATGGTGCAATCAGACTATTATACTAGATCACAGAGAAGAATGTTGGAACAGCCTGAAGTTGTAAACAATGAAGTTATGGAGAATAATCCATTTCAAGGTCATCAAAACATAGCAATTAGACAAGAAGTGCCTCAACCGGTGCAGAATCAAGTGATTCCTATCCAAATTCAAGAAAAAACAAGATATCCTTATTTTCCAAGAATTCAAACTTTGGGACCAATGAATGTGGTGGATCCACTGAAGATGACTCCAGCACAAGTATCAATTTGGGACATATTAGCTATTCCTAAACAAAGGACACTATTACAAGAAGCTCTTCAAGGCCAAGCAATGCCCAAATTTATTGGTATTAAAGAAGGACTTGCTAAAAAAGAAAAGCTCAAAGACACAGTTCATCTACAGACAACAGCCCTAGTGAACAATGCACCAGATGTAAGCAAATCCAAACCAAATCCCTTCTATTTAACTTTGATAGTTGGCAAGAAACTGCTACATAATGCAATGATAAATTTAGAGGCCATTACTATAGTAATGCCAAAGCAAATAGCATATTCTTTAAAGATAAAATATGAGCCACTCACTAAAGGAGTTATGCAGCTAGATGGCAAATCGGTGCAAACAATAGGGAGAATTAAACAACTAACATTGCAATTATATACTTGTTCAAATATAATTTTAAATCAAGATGTAGTAGTTATAGCTATACCTCTTGTATTTGGCCTATGTTTATCAAGAGACTTTACATCCAAGATAGGAGGAGATATGTCTTTTGATTGGTCTCACTTAATTCTAAGAACTAAATATGGTTCAAAGATGAAAATTCTATCTGAACCACTATCAAAGGATCACATCACCAATGAACCAATATCAAAATTAGAGGCAGATCATGCTATGATAAATAAGGAAGAAAGGTTTTTTGTTGAAAATTTAGGTGACTGGACTAAGCATGATTAAGAAAAATAAAATAACCAGTTGTTAGCTATGATGCAAAGTGACCCATATGGAAATTATGACTCTACGAGTCTGGGAACTTATGTTATTTTTGATGAAGACCATGAAATCCCAAATATTTTAAGGGAAGAGACACCAACTACTCAAGAATATGAAAAGGATTCAGAAATCTAGACTTTAAATTTTGATGGGGCTAGAAGTAAAAATGGTGCTGGAGCAAGAATTTGTCTTACTACTCCAAACAGTGAAAAAAAATTAAGGGCTATCCATTTTCAATTTACTTGTACTAATAATGATGCTGAGTATGAATCTTTAGTACATGGGCTCCTATTAGCCAAAAAAAAGGGGATAAAGAATTTAATAGTAAAAGGAGATTCAGAATTAGTGGTAAAGCAAATTAGAGAAAAGGCAATAGCAAAGAATGTAAGGATGAAATCCTATAAGCACAAAATTTGGGACTTAATAGAAGATTTTGAAGCTTTTAATATTGAAGTAGTTCCCATGATTCAAAATTTTGAAGCTGATAGGATGGCTTAGATTGGTTCGTAGTTTGATCCAGCAATTGGCCTATTAGTTATCAATGAGTCAGTAAAGGTTATAGTAAGGCCAACTGTCCCAGATAATGATGAGAATTGGCAAGTATTTGAGAATTATTTTCAAGTACTCTCATTCTTGCAACAATCAGGGGAATTTGCTAATCAATTGCAACCAAAGATTGAAGAGGCATATGGGGATCAAATTATACAATTAAAGAATAATAATCTTCCCAAAGGTTTAATCACTTTAGAGAACCTTTT
Source organism: Torreya grandis (assembly GCA_037957365.1). Lineage (NCBI taxonomy): Eukaryota > Viridiplantae > Streptophyta > Pinopsida > Cupressales > Taxaceae > Torreya > Torreya grandis. The sequence goes on along the minus strand of JARHVA010003623.1, from coordinate 978,788 downwards.
TGATCCAGAAGATGTAAGCCTGGAGAAGAAAAGGTTCCAAGCAAACAAAGTAGATTATTCTGAAATAGAGGTGAGTGAAGGGAAAAAATTAAAAGTTGGAAATTTCACAACTCAAGTAGAAAAGGAAAGGCTAATTGAATTATGCAAAAAATATAACAGAGTCATAGCCTAGAGCTATGAAGACCTTCATGGATATAATAGAGACATTATTTAGCACACAATAGAACTGATTGAAGGATCTAAGCCTATCAAACTGAAACAGAGGCTAGTGAATCCAAGGATTGAGCCTCTAATGGTGGATGAGTTGTAGAAACTTTTAGATTCTAAAATAATTTTTCCAATCAAACACTCAACTTGGGTATCAAATCTAGTACTAGATAGAAAAAATAATGGTGATATAAGACTTTGTGTAGATTTCAGAGATCTAAACAAAGCATCTTTGAAGGATCGCTATCCCTTGCCCTCCATGGAACAAATTCTACAAATCGTGGCTGGATCAGAGAGATTTTCTTTGCTAGATGGTTTCTCTGGATACAATCATATTTGGTTGGCTAATGAAGACCAATACAAAACTAATTTTACTACCAAATGGGGAATATTTGCATATGCTAAGATGCCATTTGGCTTATCAAATGTTGGAGCCACGTTTCAGAGAGCTATGGATGTTGCATTTGGGGAACTAATAAATAAAATCATCGTGATTTATCTTGATGATCTTACTATTTTTTCAAAAAATGATGTTGATCATTTTGATCATTTAGAAGCTGTGTTTAAAAAATGTCAAGAATTTGGAATATCCTTGAATCCTAAGAAATGTATCTTTATTGTCCCTCAAGGAAAATTATTGGGACATATAGTAACTATAGAGTAAAAAATTTACTCTACATTTCATTATATTTTTTAGTCATGCACCACAAAATTTTGTCTTTGCATACTTTGGTCTGAGATGGTGGAGTTTTGAAATAGAGCGCAGGCACTAATTTTCCTTTTGATTCAGTTTTGTCTAAGTGTTGAAGTAAAGTGGAAGCTAACAAGTGTCATCGTCTGAGGCATCCTTTCTCAAGTGAAAACTGCCAAGTGTTGTCATCTGAGGTACCTTTCATATTTTCTATAAGTTGGTCAAAACATGCCATGTATCTCATAGTGACTTAGTGGAATGTGCCAAGTGTCAGCATCTATGGTTTCATATCAACACCCGCATTCATCTCTTTTCAGTAAAAAGTTTTAACAAAGCTAAGTATCAGAATCAAGCAAAAAGTGCCAAGTGGTAGTCACAAAAGGTCTCAAGTTTGCCTTTCTAAAAGTTACAAAAGACACCATGTATCCCAGCAGAAGAGAGAAAAAGTCACCATGTGTTGTGATCTAAATTATCTTCATTTTGCTTCACTGATATAGCAAAGACTGTGGTGGGTCGCAAGTTTTGTTTCTTAAGTAAGCAATCGCCAGGTGTCATTATCTGTGTAAATGTGAAATGAAACCTAATTGTTTTTATGATATAAATAGAGTAAAGTAGAGACTACCACGTGTCATCTTCCATAGGTTTCTAAAAGGGTAGCTACAAGTAGCGGAGATCACCACATAACCCCAAATAAGTAAAGCGGAGATTGCCATGTGTCCTTTAATAAAAGCAGCTAAGACTAACACCTATCCTTGTGGCCCTTTTAAAGTTACTTGGGTAAGAAATGTTGTGGGTCTTATTTTCTTTTAAGCTATTGAAGTTTCGAGGAAGCAGATAGCGACAAGTGTCAAAGGCAGAACATTCCTGAGCAAAGACACAAAAGAGTATAAGTTATGTGAAAAGTGTTGTGTGTCTTCAATAGCTACTATGAAACATGCCAAGTGTCATTTTTTAGTGTCTCCTAAGTAATAGGAAGATTTTCAAATAATTAGCTAAGTGTTATCTAGCGTTTAAGAGAAGGAAGCGTCTTGCAATCTATTTCAGCCAATGAACTACCAGAAGATAAAGCATTTTAGAATCTATAAAATATCTTCTGTTAGACACTGCTAGTTCGATTAGAGTTTAGGTTGGGCCATTAGATTGGGAACAATTAGACAATTTGAAGTGAATCCAAGGCCATAAATAAGGGTGTAAAGATCACTAGAAAAGGGGAAGAATCAAATACCAGAGAGAATTATTGTAAAGAGTCTAGACTTTCTAGAGCTGTGACTAAGGAATATCATTTGCTTTTGTCTCATTTTCTTGAGATGAAAGGTTTATACAACTATACATGTTTTTGTGCCTCTTATATGACTAGAAAATTCAAATAAGAAGATTGAACCCTATGCCTTTGTTGATATTTTCTTTCTCATTTGTAAAAGTAGTCTAGGTTGTAGACTTTCTAGAGCTATGATTAGGAAGGTCATTTGCTTTTGTCTCATTTTCTTGAGTTGAAAATTTTATATAACTGTACATGTTTCTACACCTCTTATATGATTGGAAAATTCAAATAAGAAGATTGAACCCTAGCCTTTGTTGACATTTTTTGTATCACAGCAAAAGTAGTCTATATTGTGAGCCTCTATTTTTGTTATTTCCATCTTTTACTTTGATCATGCACTTTTTTGCTCTTAAATGTAAATGAATCCTACATATAGTCTCACTATGCTCAGGATTAAGGTTGAATTAAATTCAGGTGCATCACCATAGATTAGATTTCCTTTCTTGCATTTGTGTTTTTGATTTAAATTCCTATCCCTTTTCCTAGTATATTCTTGATTTAAAGAAGAACCAGCTTCTTAAAAATTTGGAGGTTGTTTCAAGATACAAGTCCCATATCTTGAAACTTCCCATTATTGTTGATTAGAATCAAGCACAATTTTAAATCATCAACAATTTTTGGCACGCTCAGTGGGACAAATTTTTCAAGGAGTTGAAGAATTTTTAGTGTATTCTTCGGCCAACCAGCCTTTGGAGGTTTTTATTTTATCAACACCAATGGTGACCCTGAGTTGAATTAGCTAGTTAAGTAGTCTTGGTATCATCAAGAAATCACTGTTTGGTATGTATAATTCTATTACTCAAAGTTATGGGTCTTACACCCCTTCATATGTTTTTAATCAAGATTAGGTTGCTCATGGAATCACATCAAGCAACAAGGATGCATATGACTCTTTGTTTTTCCCTTCATAGGTCTGATATGACCAGCCTCAACCTTGTCATGAGCTATATTAGTCTTATGCCTAGTCTTCCCAACATGTTACATCCCATGCTCAACCTAATCTCATTTCCACATTTAAAAAAGCATTACTAGGATATAAAAAATATGTATTAAACCTTGACAATAGAAGGGGGGATGTGGCCAAGAAATTCCTAATAATGTCATCTATCAAGTAACAAATGTAGTAGATCTGATTAAAAGTGAATGGGCTCCCATTGAAAGAGCAAATTGGCAAAGGCTTACATATGAGATGTTGGATGTATGTGGCTTGATTGCATTTTTTGAAGAGAAGTTGAGTATTCAGGAGAGACAACCTTACCAAGTCTATCAACCTACATATTCACTACCACAAGTTTCATATCAGATATACGTAGCCCCTGCTCATGAGCCAAGTCAAACTTGTCAAGGTCCTTTCCCCAATTATGTCAAGTCTATGTTGGCAGCGAGGGAAGTGGAATCCAAACTCTCACTTCCCCCTCAAGTCCCTTCCACCTTTCCTTAAGAAGCTTCTTGTTTTTCATCATAGCCTTCATGCACTCCCCACTTCTATGATGATTCCTATGAGCTCCGAAAAAGTCTTTTTGAAGAAAATCTAGCTAAGCAAATTGAGGAATTAGAGGAAAAAATGAAATTGCTTAGTGAAAGAGAGATAGAGCTTTTAGGCCTTAAAAAGGAGCCTACGCCAAAAGATACCTCTTATACCAATCCTCAGGTCCTTCAGCATGATGACAAGTTTCCAAGTGGGAAGAGAGGAAATCATGAACCAGCTAAAAACTTTGAAGAAGATGAAATTGCTAACTCTTTCCAAGAGAAAAGTTTTGGTCACAAGGTCATGGGTTGGAAACAAACAATGGAATCATGGGGTAGAAGGGAAGAAGAGAAAAGTTTTGCTCAAAACTTTGAAGAAGTTGAGGCTACCTTTAATCATGGTGATAATCAAGCAGAATATATTACATTTGAACACACCCCATCTACATCCCTCCAAGAGAGCTATCAAGTTACATCTGATATAGATGAAGTGATGTACAAATGGAAAGAAGAGAATCATTTAATTTTAGCTCAATAATTATCTCCTCTTCCACATATGTATAACCATCAGTCTTCTTCTTTATCCCTTTTCAAAGAATAATATATTTTAGAGGAAGCAAATAAGTATGTAGAGGAGTATACTCAGTTCATGGCTAGTCAAGAAGATTTTATGAGTGCATATCAAGAATAAATCACCATAGGTACACCCTTTGATGAACTAGAGGACAAGTCACAAGCTTTTGCCTCTATCTGTAATGAAAAAGAGATAATTTTTTATCATGTTTTGAATGACTTGTTTGAAGTCATTGGGTTAGGTTACACTATTCTTCAAGAAGAGTGTGAGCTAGCTTTAGGTGGAAAAGACAAAATTGAGGCTCAGATAAGTATGTAGAGGGGATGCAAGCTTTCAGACTTATCCTTTCAAGAGGTTAAAGTCATCAAGGAGGATGATCATGCAATGAAACTCGAGAATGAGGTAGAAGGAGAGAAGCCAATCAATAAGGTATATCCAAGGGCTTATGGTGATGAGCCAACAGCCAGCGATTTCTTGGTGAGACATGACAGTATGAAGAACCAGCATTTGACAAGCTTTCAAGAACAAGAAGAGTATGTATATATTGGAAGCATGTTTGACTCTGATTCACTCAAATGCAGGCCAATCAAGGTGGTAAGCAGGAAGAGCAAGTCACTAGAGCTCCATTCCATTTAGCCATTTGTCTGGCACCATAAATCTTCTCACCATGAAATAAACTTCAAAAAATTTCCTTTTGATTGAGGAGGGAGGAAAATATACTTAGTTAGCTATATATAGTAGTTTGCTTTCAATTTTGTTGCTCAATTTTTACATTTTTTCTTTCCTGCTCTCTCTTTTAAATAAGTGTTCTTTGAGCACATGGCCACGGCTCAGAATCTTTTCAAATTTTTCAAGACTCTCAAAACATTAAGTCTCTCCCAAATCTCCATAATTCCCCAAATGTGTTTGATTCATCAATGCCATAAATGAAAGTTGTTTTGATCCAGCTTGAATTCTAATTAAAGGTTGCAGTTCATATTTTGTAAAGTTTTCACACAAGGACATCATTAACCTTGATTTAGCTTTCTAGGAGTTGTAAAATAAGTAGGGGCTATTTGATACTGAATGGTCTATTTATTAGATGGCCTTACTAAAGTTGTGATTATTGCCACATTTTTATATACAGGAAATTGTGGTTTCTTTTTTAGCAGGCTCAAAAATCCTCAGGGTCACCAGTCACTATAGAGTAAAAAATTTACTCTACATTTCATTCAATTTTTTAGTCACGCATCATGAAATTTTGTCTTTGCATACTTTGGTCTGAGATGGCAGAGTTTTGAAATAGAGTGTAGGCGCTAATTTTCCTTTTGATTCAATTTTGTCTAAGTATTAAATTAAAGTGGAAGCTAACAAGTGTCATCATTCGAGGCATCCTTTCTCAAGTGGAAACTGCCAAGTGTCATCATTTGAGGTACCTTTCATATTTTTTATAAGTTGGTCAGAACATGCCATGTATCTCATAGTGACTCAATGGAATGCGCCAAGTGTCAGCATCCATAGTTTCATATTAGCACCCATGTTCATCTCTTTTCAGTGAAAGGTTTTAACAAAGCTAAATATCATAATCAAGTGGAAAGTGCCAAGTGGCAGTCACAGAAGGTCTCAAGTTTGCTTTTCTAAAAGTGATGGAAGATACCATGTATCCCAGTAGAAGAGAGTGGAATTCACCATGTGTCGTGATCTAAATTATCTTCATTTTGCTTCACTGATATAGCAAAGACTGTAGTGGGTCCCAAGTTTTGTTTCTTAAGTAAGCGAAAGCCACCAGGTGTCACTGTCCATGTAAATGTGAAATGAGACCCAATTATTTCTATGATATAAATAGAGTAAATCAAAGACTGCCACATGTCATCTTCTATAAGTTTCTAAAAGGGTAGCTACAAGCAGTGGAGATCACCATGTAACCCCAGACAAGTAAAGTAGAGATTGCCATGTGTCCTTTAATAAAAGCAGTAGAGACTGACACCTATCCCTATGGCCCTTTTAAAGTTACTCGAGTAAGAAATGATGTGGGTCTTATTTTCTTTTAAGCTGTTGAAGTTTTGAGGAAGCGAATAGTGACAAGTGTCAAAGGCAAAACATTCCTGAGCAAAGACACAAAAGAGTATAAGTTATGCAAAAAGTACCGCGTGTCTTCAATAGCTACTACAAAACATGCCAAGTGTCATTTTCTAGTGTCTCCTAAGTAATAGGAAGATTTTCAAAGAATTGGCTAAGTGTTATTTAGCATTTAAGAGAAGGGAGCATCTTGCAATCTGTTTCAGCTAATGAACTACCAGAAGACAAAGCATTTTAGAATCTATAAAATATCTTCTGTTAGACACTGCCAGTTCAGTTAGAGTTCAATTGAGCTGTTAGATTGGGAATAAGTAGGCAATCCCAAATACCAAAAAGGGGAAGAATCAAATACCAGAGAGAATTTTTGAGAGAGAATTATTATAAAGAGTCTAGACTTGCTAGAGTTATGACTAAGGAATATCATTTGCTTTTGTCTCATTTTCTTGAGTTGAAAGGTTTATATAACTGTACGTGTTTTTGCAACTCTTATATGACTGGAAAATTCAAATAAGAAGATTGAACCCTATGCCTTTGTTGATATTTTATATGTCATTTGCAAAAGTAGTCTAGGTTGTAGACATTCTAGAGCTATGATTAGGAATGTCATTTGCTTTTGTCTCATTTTCTTGAGTTGAAAAGTTTATATAACTGTACATGGTTTTATGTCTCTTATATGACTGGAAAATTCAAATAAGAAGATTGAACCCTATGCCTTTTTTGACATTTTCTGTATCATAGTAAAAGTAGTCTATATTGTGAGCCTCTATTTTTATTGTTTCCATCTTTTACATTGATCATGCATTTTTTTGCTCCTAAATGTAAATAAATCCTACATATAGTCTCACTGTGCTCAGGATTAAGGTCAAATTACATTCAGGCACATCGCCATAGATTAGATTTCCTTTCTTGCATTTGTGTTTTTGATTTAAATTCCTATCCCTTTTCCCAGTATATTCTTGATTTAAAGAACAACTAGCTTCTTAAAAATTTGGAGGTTGTTTTGAGATGCAAGTCCCATATCTTGAAACTTCCCATTGTTGCTTATTAGAATCAAGTGCAATTTTAAATCATCAACAGTATCTAAAGAAGGAGTCTCCATAGACCTTGAAAGAGTCGTAGATATAATGAACTTACCTCTTCCATTAAATAAGAAAGTAATTCAATCTTTCTTGGGAAAGATTAATTTTGTCAGTCGGTTCATATCTAACTTTACAGGCTTAGTAAGACCAGTGACACTCTTGCTGAAAAAAGACCTAATTTTCAAGTGGACTGCAGAAGGAAGGCAAGCCTTTAAAGAGGTCAAGAAACCTATCTCAACAGCTCTAGTACTTAGAAACCTAGACTTTTTTAAGCCTTTTGTAATGTATGTATATGGAGGAGAGCTTAATATTGTTGTTGTCCTAACACAAAGGGATGGTAGATAGGAGGGAGAGCATCCAATAGCCTTTTTCTCAAGGACTCTTAGGGAATATGAAACAAGATATAACTTTGTGAAAAAACAAGCATATGTTATGGTTAAAGCCCTCAAAAATTTCAAGCATATAGTATCAGGAAGTAAAATTTTGATACTTATAGCTCATCCAAGTGTCAAAGAATACATCATGGAAGGTGAAATTACTGAAAAAAGAGCAAACTAGATAACCAAGATCCTTAAATATGATGCAGAGGTCAAACCCAGTAAAATTAGTTAGAGATAGGGGTTTGTGCTAATATATGACTCAAGAGCTTGAAAATATGATACCTGAAGAGACAAATTCAGAAATAGAAGAAGAAATTGTATTAAGAATATAAGGATTTGATCAGGAATCCTATGTCACAAGTAGGATTCATTTTATGAAAAATGGGATTTACCCAAGAGAACTCCCTCAAAATAAGAGAAGATACTATAGGATGCAAGGAGTTCATTTTGTTTTAATTGAACAAGTTCTTTTTAGAAGAAATTCTAATGGCAAATTGTTAAGATGTGTAGAAAAGGCTAAGGCTAAGAAACTACTACATGAAATGCATCATGGAGTATCAGGTGGACATTTTTCTACAAAGACCATAGCTATAAAGATAAGTGAGGTAGGTTATTTCTTGCCTACTTTATTTACAGATTATTATTAGCTAGTTAAAAAATGTCAATCTTGTCAATATTATGTGGGGATGAGAAGGAATGCAACAATGCCTCTTAGTCCCATAATTGTGGATGAACCTTTTGCTCAATGGGGTCTTGACTTCATTGGAATGATAAATCTAGTGTCTAGTATGGGTCACAAATGGATCTTAATAGCCACATATTATTTCACCTGATGGACCGAGGTGGTGCCACTCAAAGAAGCAATAGAAAATGTGATCCTAGATTTTCTAGGGAGTATCACTACTCATTTTGGGGCTTCTCACACCATAATTTCAAATAATGTTAAAGCATTTTTAGGTTCCAAAGTATTTGACTTTGCATTGAAGCATGGAATATATCTGAAAACTTCTTATAATTATTACCCTTAGGATAATGGTTTGGTAGAATCAACTAATAAGAACCTGATTAGACTCATCAAAAGAATAAGGGCTGATCATCAGAAAGAGTGGCATAAAGTGCTTAATTTAGCACTGTGGGATGATAGAATCATGCCTAAATAGGTGATCAAAATTTCCCCATATGAATTGGTCTATAGAAATCCTACTGTAATACCCCTTAGCTTGGAAATTCCTACTCTCTAGTTGATCAAACAGATTGAAATTGAGGAAACTGGCCCCATGCAGGTCAGACTCGCAAAACTTCTAGAGGTTCAAGAAAAGAGGGATGCAACACATGATTCATTGATAAAGCATCAAAAAATAATTAAAGATTATTTTGATAAAAGGACTTCAAATCCCCATTTTGAAATAGGCTCAATTGTTTTGAAATGGGATGCAAGAGCTGCCAAACTGGGTCAACACACTAAGTTTGAAGCATTATGGACTGGCCCTTATAAAATTCATGCATGTAAACAAAAAAAATTGTTTGAGCTATAAATGATGAAAGGTGAACCTGAAGAGATACCTGTGAATGGAATCTATTTGAAACATTTTAGTTAAACTGTGTTTTTTTGCAATTTTTGATCATGCAGGAGTTGTAGATTATTTTTTAGCAGGCTCAAAAGTCCTTAGGGTCACCAATAACTATAGAGTAAAAAAATACTCTACATTTCATTCTAATTATTAGTAGCGCATAATCCAAATTGTTGTCCCTACACACTTTGGTTTAAGACAGTGAAGTTTACATTTAGAACTCGGGCTTGATGTTCTTTTTGCCTCATTTTTCTCTAAGTGTCAAAGTCAAGCGGAAGCTGCCAAGTGTCATTTTTTGAGGCACTTTTCATAATTTCAATAAGGCTACAAAATATGCCACATGTCCCATATTAACTTATTGAAGCACAACAAGTGTCAGCATCTATGTCTCATATGCATTTCAAAGGTTTATTTCAATAAGCTAAGTATTAGGATCAGGCAGAGGGTGCCAAATGGCAATCACAAAAGGCACTTTTCATAATTTCAATAAAGTGATGGAAGATGCCATGTATCCAAGCTAAAGAGAGTGAAAGCCACCATGTGTCAACCTCTGAATTTTCTTCATTTGGTTTCACCAATATAGTAAAGACTATGGTGGGTCTCAGGTTTTGTTTCTAAAGCAAGCGAAAGTCACCAAGTGTCACTATCTATGTAAATATGAAATAAGGCCCAATTGTTTCTATAATATAAATAGAGTGACATAGATACTAGCACATGTTACCTTCTGCAGGTTTCTCAAAAGGTAGCTAAAAGCAATAGAGATCACCACATATCCCTAGTTAAGTAAAGCGAAGATTGCCACGTGTCCTTTGTTGAGGCAAGAAAAAATCACCACCTGTCCTTATGCCTTTTTAAAGTTGCTCAAGAAATAAATGCTATGAGTCTTATTTTTTGTTAAGTTTTTAAAGTTTTGAAGAAGCGGATTGTGACAAGTGTTAAAGGCGGAACACTCCTAAGCAAAGACACAAAAGAGTATAAGTTACACGAAAAGTATTGTGTGTCTTCGATAAGTGTTGTGGAACACACCAAGTGTCATTCTCTAGTGTATCCTAAGCAATAATAAGGTTTTCAAGGAATTATCCAAGTGTCATGTTCTATTTAATAAAAGGGAGCATCCTACGATCTATTTCAGCCAATGAACTACCAGAAGATAGAGCATTTTAGAATCTAAGAAATATCTTTTGTAAGACACTTCCAGTTCAGTTAGATTTCAGTTGGGCTGTTAGATTGGGAACACATAGACAATCCAGAGTGAATCCAATGCTATAAATAAGGTTGTAGAGATCACCAGGAGGGATCATAATCAGAATTAGAGAAATTTTTTTGAGAGAATCATTGTCAAGAGTTTTAGACTTTCTAGAGCTGTGATTAGGAATATCATTTGCCTTGATTCTATTTTCTTAAGTTGGAAAGTTTATGTAATTATGCATGTTTTTATACCTCTTATGTGACTAGAGAATTAATAAGAAGATTGAATCCTTTGCCTTTGTTGATATTTTTTATGTCATTGCAAAAGTAGTCTAAGCTGTGTTGTCAAGGGTTTTAGACTTTCTAGAGCTGTGATTAGGAATATCATTTGCCTTTGTTCTATTTTCTTGAGTTGGAAAGTTTATATAATTGTGCATGTTTTTGTGACTCTTATGTGACTAGAGAATTAATAAGATTGAATCTTGTGCCTTTGTTGATATTTTTTGTGTCACTACAAATTTAGTCTAAGCTGTGTGCCTCTGTTTCTATTATTTTCATCTTTTACATTGATCATGCCTTGTTTGCTCTTAAATGTGATTGAATATTACATATAGTCTCATTGTGATCAGAATTAAGGGTTGAATTACATTCAGGTGCATCGCCATAGTTAGATTTTCTTTTTTGCATTTGTGTTTTTGTTAAAATTCCTATCCCTTTTCCTAGTATATGCTTGATATAAAGAAGAGACCAGCATCTTAAAAATATGGAGTTTGTTTCAAGTCACAAGTCCCACATCTTGAAACTTCCCATTGTTGGTGTTAGAATCAAAGCACAATTCTAACCATCAACAATAAATTCATGCCAAAAATGGCTCAATATAACTTCATCATTATGTCCACCACCATGCAATTTTTCAATAAAACTCAATGATTATCCCAAACGATACTTAACTCCAAGTCAATGAGGGGTTAACAAGCCTAATCACTTAAAGCTTCATTTTAATGATTAAAATAATCATAATATAATCTATAAAAATAATTACATGTCAATGAATTAAATTTCTACCTTTTCATTCACAATTTAAATAAACAAAACTAAAACCTTTATACCATGTCATGCACATCCATCGGCCTAGTCGACTCATCATTCCATGTTAAGTCAACCATTTGACTAAATTATAAATTAAATAGATACCAATGTATTCAAAGACCATATTATATGTTACTATGTTTACCATAAAACATTTGGCAACACAAGATTTTGAATGCATTCATCTTTTAAAAAGACATATAAATCAATGTTATTATCTTTTAATATTATATTATAATATTTTAATAATAATATTAAATTATTATTACCTATATTATATAGATTGATAATAATGGAATACATACAAATTTTTTTTAATGCCTATATGACATCAAAATATTTCACTACATGGTCATTTAAAAATAAGGAAATATGATAAGCATAACATAAATAATTTCACTCGATCAACTAAATAGTTATGTCAAACATGATAAACTATGCATGATCACTAAATTAGTGAATTTACCTAAACAATCAACAAGATCATAAATATAAACTATATCTAATGAAATCATAAAATAACATAGCATTCATTTAATGTAAAACTAATAATACTATAACTATCCGTATAATCATCAACCATAAATGTGGTGTGTACAACAAGATTTTTGGATTCATTCTCTATCATCCCCTAACATATCCATCTAAACACCCTCTTTGATGATAATCTCCCTCCATCACAAATCTGAAGGAAGAATTCATCCTACATCCACCTCACAGTAATGAAGGTAGTTATCCTAAAACATCATCATATCCATAAAATAATGTTTTACAACTAATCAAACATGATCACAAAGTAAAAATTATAATAATACCATTAAATCATAGCATTTAATCACGTAAATTTATCATCATAAACTATCTCATAATCATCATATGTCATCAATATAAATCAAATATTAGTTAATTAACTAATTAATCAGCATAATCCATAGATTAATCATATTATTTAGCTTAAAGAGAAATCAAGATGTGACATTCTTACCCCCTAAAGCTAGTAACCATACCAATGACTTTTATTCAAACATAAATTATGAATTTAAAACATTGTCTAATAGAAAATAAAATATATATACAATAGCAAATCAAGCAAATAAATGTGGAAATAGCCTATACAACTCATCATAGTCCTCCCAAGTGGAACTATCCTCATAATATTAGTCTCATAGGAACTTACACTATGACACTTATTTGTTATGTAAATGAAGTTTGTGAGTGTCAATTAATCTAATTAGTTCTACCATGACCACCCATAGATCCAAAACCTGCAAAGCATTCCAATCTAACACATGTGAAGGATCAATTGTATATTTTTAAGATAAAACACATGAAAGACATCATGCAAAAGAGATAGAGATGGTGGTAATGCAAGCCTATATTCTATAGGGTTGACCACTTATAAAACCTCAAAGGGTCCCACAAATCTTGATGAAATTTTTACTAGCTTCCTAAATTTAGTCAAGATTTATTTAGGCTTAACCCACATAAACACTTTATCACCTATATAAAATTGCCTAACTCTTTTCTTTAGATCAACATAACTTTGATGTGTATCATTGGCCTCGACCAACCTCTGCCTAATTATCCTAACTTGATCTTCCATTTATGAAAGCATATTAGGTCTAAATACTACCATGTCTTCTAACGTATCTCAACTAATTGGTGTTCTACACCTCCTTCTATATAATGCCTCTAATGAAGCCATCTTCAATGTTGATTGGTATGAGTTTTTATAATAAAACTCAACCAATGAAAGATACTCTTCCTACTTGTATTACTGATCCATGAAATACATACAAAGGAGATCTTCTAAGATTTTATTAACTCACTTTATTTTTCCATCAGTTTATGGGTGATAAATAGTGGTAAAATTTAACTAAGTACCCATAGCTAAATTTAGAATCAACCAAAATATAGAATTCATTTTATAATCATGATATAAAATTATCTTCTCTAAAAATCATGAAATTGATACACTTCCTTCATAAATCTCTTCGCAAGAGTAGGTGCATCATCCATCAATTTTCCAAGTATAAAGTGATCTACTTTGGTTAGTTTATTAGCTACTACCAAGATCATGACATGTCTATTTCAAGATAATGGCAACCCTTGGATAAATTCCATATTGATCACCTACCACATCTATTCTAGTATGTCATGTGGATTAAAAAATCCATCTAAATGCACATGTTCAGCTTTCACATGCTAACATTTTAGACAATGAGACATAATATCCATTGCATCTCTCTTGATTCCTTTCTAGAAATAGAGTTGTCTAAGCTCAGCCATAAGCTTGGTCACTCTTGGATGTCCTAAATTTGGGGAATTATATAGTTCCTTTAGCTTGTGCTCCTCAAATTCTCTTTATCAGGTATATACATCCTACCATTATACTATAAAATACTATTAGTCTCTATCATGAAACCCTTATACTTAGGATTTTAAGAATTTTTAGATAATGTTTTCCTAGCCTAATTATAGAAGTCATCTCCTAGTGATAATTTTGTCACTTGATCCTTGAAATTACATCTTAGAGTATCCATGGCTTCTATGTACCTTTTATGGTTTAGATAATCATCTATTCTATTCTCATTTCCTTTGATATATTTAATATCAAAATCATAGTCAAAAGAATTATAACCATCATCTCTATTGAGCATTCAGATTTGGTTGGGTGAATATGTACTTAAGTCCCAAGTTATCAATATTGAGCTCAAATGGGTTTCCTAATAGATAATACCTAATTTTACTACTATAATAGATCTCTATGTGGCACTATTGGGATCCTATGATGTGATCCTAGTCAATACATTTTTCAACTTTGACCTTAGACTCATTCCCATATTATATCTACCATGCATTTTTCATAACTCCAATGATTCTAATTAATTTCTTGAGTAGTCTAGGTGTAATAAAATATTTTGTGCTCCTATACCAATTATAATATAAATTAGATGATTAAATGAAATACTTGATAATTCTATGGGTGAAGCTTGAAATTCAACCTATCGATTGTCAATAGCTGCACAAATTCATTATTGAAGTATAACTTGATAATAAGTTGGTCCCTTATTCTTTGATTTATCCTGAGGAAATTCTCAATAAAAATAGTCACCTCTATAAATGAAGCAACCTCCAACTAGTCATTTCCTCTCATTTTGTTTGTTTTTCTTGTAACCACCCTTGAAACCATTACTAGGCTTCATGTTCCCTTAACCACTATTGAACTTAGCATTTTGATTCTTGAACTGACCCTTAGAATATCCACTTCTCTATGTCCAGTTATTCTTCTTAAAAGTTGGTTTAGAAATTCCAAATTTATTTTTGAATTTATCTCTAACTTGGGTAAGATATTTTAGTTTCTATCCTTGTTTGACCACCTTCATAAATACTTGATCCCTGGTAGATGAACTATGCACATCTAATTCACTATCTATTTGGGGTTTCAATCCCATTATGAACTTCTTAATTCTAAGCCTCATACCTACCTAACATAGAGGTACATACTTAAGAAGCTTGGTGAATTGATCCTAGTATTCATTCACTAACAATTCCCCTTGCTTAAGATTTTGGAAATCCGTAAGCTTTTGGTTGAATTACAATTGACGAATCCATCATGACCTAAATAGTTTTAAATTATTCTTAGGTGTGATGGTTGAGTTGAGATTCATCTCAAGCTTCTTATTTTCCCACCAAGTCACTACCTCATCGACAAGCTAATAAAATCTGCATAATACTTTTGTGACTTTGGAATAATTTTTAATCTTAAAATAATTATCCATTTTTTTATCCATGCTTCATATCCATCCCCCAATATAGTTCTATCAAATTTGGGTGGATTAACCTTTTTCATGTCATGTGATAACTCTGCATCTACTCGAGCTCTAGCATCTTATGGCACCTCATCATGCATATGCTCTTTAGGATGTTCTTAGTCATTAAGATGCTTTTCAGGTTCTTCTTGAGCATTCTCCTCTTCATGACCATGCACTTCATGTTATAGGTCCATGATTTGGTCCCTAGTCTCTTTCATGATTATAAGGATTTGGTCCAACTTTGAAGCTTGCTCAACTACAAACTAATTTGGATCCACAATGGGTTTAATATTTGAATTACCCTCACCTTCTATTTTAGTGTGCACCAGTATTATTCCTATTTTAGGAGAAATAGTTTTGTGTTAGTGGACACATTAATTCCTAGTGTTTGAGCCTCAGCTATGATACCACAATGTAATAACCTCATAGGGTTTTACCAAAATATTGTAATAATTATTTTTTTAAACACATTCAATAAATATATTTCTCTATAGGAAATGATAACTATTTATCTTTAACTAACTATTTTATTTTAATTAATATTAAATATTTTATCTAATCTTCAATTTTTTAGCTAATACACGTAGATAAGGATCACCATAAACATAAATAGAATTTATGAGCAAAATTGAATAATTATAAATGTTGCATTATGTATGTAATCATAAATGCATCATGTTTATAAATCAATACTTGCCTGAATGATGAACCTATCAAGACTTAATCTCTCCCTTTCCCAAAGGCTATTTGGAAGAGCTTTTTGTGGTTTTAAGGATCACTGATAAATTCCAAAGCATCCAAGACTTATCCATAAGACTAGATTCTCTAAGTAGAAACCCTAAGCTAAGACTCCTTAAGTAGAATGGTGTAAGAACATATTGTAAAGAAGTTAAAGAGAATAATAACTCTTGATTTCATATGAAATAATGATGAAATGATCTTATATATATAGACATATTTGACCCTAAACCCTTCTAAAAATCTTGATTGACAGGGTCAACCTAATTGACCTAACATAATTTTGGATAATTATTCACTAGATCATGAGCTTGATCGGCCAAGAGCCAAACTAGTTCCTAAGTGAAAATCACCCAAAAATATACAGGGTCGACCCAATTGACTTAGTATAGTTGACTATCAAAAGGGACTTAAGGTGGGGAAAAGAGGGATGGAGAGTGAAAAAGACTGGAGGAGGGTGCAAAGAAGGAGTAATAGCTTAGGGAATGGTTTTAGGAGCTGGTTAAATTGTTAATAATGTGTAAATAAGGGATAAAAAACATGTGAAGTACCAATGGTCTACCCACCCCTTTCTTAGTGCACCTTTTAAGGTATACACTCATATCACATAATATCACATAATGTTAATACTAAAAAAAAGATGCAGTATTTTAAAACATAAAATAAGTGAAAGTAAATGACTAAAAGATAAATAACTAAAAAGTAAATGTGATGCATACCTTGACTTACCTTTATCACTAGATGGTTTTCTATTGTGTTTGTTAGTTTTGATTGTGTAGGGTGTAGAGACTAATTTTGATAAACCCAAGAACACAAAACTAAAGAGAAAAACAAATAAACACAAGAAATCCAAGATAATTGATGTTATGTGGATATGACGTACTTGGAAATTTTTCAAGTTGGGGTGATAAGTGTTATGTTAAACCAAATGACCAAGTCAAAAAAATAAGACTAAATCAGGTAACCAAAAATATAATGCTACTAACGATTAAAAAACTCAAGAAAGTAAACCTTAAATAATAAAGGTAAACTCATCAAATTAAACCAAGGATACATGTCAAAATGATGGTAATCAAACATCGATGTAAAATCAATAACAATCCTTAATTAAATAAATATGGATAGGCAAAAAGATGGCAAAACAACATTTATGAGTGAGCAGAAACAATCCTTATCTCACTCAACAATGGAAAAAGGTACATAAAAGGGGAAAATAGACTCAGGTGTCCATAAAAATGGTAATATAATAAAGACAAATGGTAAAATAAAATAAAACAAGTCTAGGAATGTAAATCTATGGTGTGAATAAAGTAATCCATAGTTACTCAAACACTTTCTTTCACTCTAAGGATAGATAAAAATGAAATAAAGTAATGTTAGCATGTTTTTAAGAGGTGAAGAAGGAAATATAGAAAAAAGGAAAACAGAGTTAGAATCACAATTTTCCTATCAAGGGGGAAAATTAAATGGGTGGAGGGGAGAATGAAGGAAAAACCAAGGTAGAGGAAATCTTTATCAAAGTTAAGTCATTAAAATTAGGTTTGTCAAAATAAGAGGACTTTTGACCTTAAGGACCCTGAAGAAATTTTCTTAGCTACACAAGTCTTATGTCAATAAATGTATTATGTAGATCATCCCATGAAGTTTATATGCATGAAAAGTAAAATGGACCTACCTTCCTACAATGTGTTCCTCATTCCTCAAGATCCCTTATAGATTTATCAATATGCTATGAATATTAGGTACTTGTGTGAGAAAGTAGGGAGCACCATAAAGTTTTTTGAATTCTTCTATTCCAATCTAATATCCTACTGGACCCCAATGGTCCTCGGCTCTATGTGAGGCCAACTATGGAGTTTGAGCTTCGATTATAGATAGGAGATGTGCTTGGAATCATGTCTTTGGATGTGATTTCAAATTTTGAGATTTTTATGTTGCCTTTTATATATCATTTCCTATTATTACAAATGATTTGGATTTTAATTTTATTTATTAAGTTTTATATTCCTCCTCCATACGTATATGGAAAACCAAATATGGGTGATAAAGATGAATTTCATTTGAATACTTAAGACTTGGTTGCTGAGAGAGATAACTTCAAAGATTATGGGGTCTAAAAATCTCATAAATCTAGGTGAAATAAAATTATTATCTTGAATTAGACCTTGTTTTATCTAATGTGGAGTGAAAGGAAAGGAAATCAAGAGGAATGACACATGGAATAATTTAAATTACTTCAAATCACAAAAATGTGACAAAGGGAAAGAAAAAATGGATAAAATGATAGTAAATTGTGATTCTTTATCATAAGAATTATGAAAATGGAGGAAAGCATGCTTACCTAGATTGTTGTGCAAATTCCATCTATCAAAATAAGTAAAAGCTAAATTTGAGACTAAGGATCAACTTATTGTAGCAAAGGAATGATAAAATTGTAATTTTATGAGGAAGGTTAGGTCCTATCCATGGTCTTACACTATAAATTCTAAAATAGAAACCCATAAGGGTTCCAAAAAGCATGTGAACATAAATGATAAAAAGATGATATTTTTTGAGAAAGGCCAGGTCCAATCCATGGTCTTACATTGTAACTTATAAAAGAGAAATCCAAGGGATGTAAAAAGTGTGTAAAAAGAATATTAAAAATAACTAAGATTATGGTACATAATGAGGAAGATTGGGTCTTATCTGTGGTTTTAAAATGTAACTTGAGAGAAAGGGGAAAGTAAAAGACCAAATAGGAAGGACTAAAGGTTTGTGAAAAGAGAGAACTACTATAGAGGGTGAGACCTATATAAGTAACCTAAAAAAAGTGTTAGATAGATAACATATAGAAAGCATGAAAAGAAGGAAAAATTTAGGCAAAATATATTTTTGTGAATTTTGCATTGGTGGGATCTTTGAAAACATGCCCTTCATTGGTTTTAAGGTGGTAGGTGCTTGGACCAAGAATATCTTTGACTAAATAGGGGCCCTACCATTTTTGGGTGTATTTACCTTCTTTATCATGAGTGTAGTTTAATTTAAGGACAAGATCACAAACATTTAACATGTAAACTTTAATACATTTATTATGTTGTTTAGCAATATGATCCTGGTATTAGTGGTTATGTTGTAAAGTATAAAGATGGTATTTATCAAGGATATCAAGGGAATGAAGATGAGCTTCACATAATTATTCATTAGGTATAATACCATGAAAATATATATGGAGAGAGGGAAGCTCAACTTTCAATGGAAGAACTAATTCAAAACTATAAACTAGATAGAATGGCATTGCCCTAGTGGTAGTATGTATGCTAGTCCAATAGGCCCAAAGAGTAGGTTAAAGATGAAGATGCCAATCCATACAGTTTTCATGGATTATCTATTGGAGAATTTTTTTGATAATTTTATTAGTATCCTCATCTTGTCCATTGAATTTTATATGATAAGGTGTATAAAATTTGTGATTGATCTTGAATTTAGCACAAAGTCATTTAACATCCTTATTTTTAAAGTTATCATCATTATCTGAAATGATAGTATGAGGAATACCAAAGCAGAAAATGATTTGATTAAGATTGAATTTGGTGATGGTGTTACCAATGACATTAACAAGGGGCATAGATTCAACCCATTTGATAAAATATTTAGTAGCAATGATGATAAAAACATGTCTATCTTGGGAGCAAGATAATTTTTTAATGAGATCTAATCCCCACATAGAGAATGGCCAAGGAGATTAGATAGTTTGAAGCTCAGTTGGAGGTGAATGAATTATATCATCATGAATTTGGAAAGGAGTACAGTTTTTTTTAAAATTTAATTGCATCTTTTTCAAGAGTAGGCCAAAATTATCCCATACATAGGTATTTATGGGTTGTAGCATGTCTGTTATAGTGGCCACAACAAATGCCCCATGTACTTGTTCAAGAAGAGGAAGGACCTCATCTTTCATAACAAAATGGAGCAAGGTACCTTTAGAATTATGATAGTAAAGGATGTTATTTTGAAATACATACTTAAAATTTTGTTTACAAATGTGTGTCTTTTCATGAGAGTCTAAGTTAAGATGATATGTTTGATGTTCCAAGAATTTAATAATGTAGTTATACCATGGGCTTTGTCAAATGGTGATATCATCAATATGGCATATAAGTGAATCTTTTGGTTGAGTAGAAGATGGAGATTTTAATTATTTATATAAGAAAAGTGGGATCAAAAAGAACTTGGTGTAGATGAAAGAGAGAATCTGAAAAAGATATGGAATCAGCAATGGAATTTTGATCTCTAGGGATAGGCTCAATGGTGAAAGAGATAAAATACTTTGCAAGAGTGGTTGGAATTTGATGATAGGTAATGAGGTTTTTTCTTTTACATTGGTAATCACCATTGACTTGGTAAAAAAAAAGATAACAATCAACTAAAGCATGCAGGTATTGGATGTCTAAATCAAGGGTAGTTCTCATGCCTAAGATTAGAGGTTCATATTTAACCACATTATTAGTGACATAAAAGGTGAAGCTAAAAGCTAGTAGTATGGTTTTTCCAATAGGATTGGTAAGAATTCAACTTATCCTAGCTCCTTAAAGGAATTTAGCACCATAAAAGTGAGGGGTCCAAGTAACCTTATCTAAGTCAACATTAATTTCAGGAAGCTCTTTGATAACTACTTTAGGTTTAGTAGTATTAATGGAAATTGTGGATTCATATAAATTATTGGCTTCAAGTTTAGTATTAAGTTATGAAAGTAATCTTTGAGAGAGATATCTTGACTGAGACCTTCAATATATAGAATATTATCATTTGGAAGACTATCTTGAAGTTGATTGGTAGCTATCATAATAGCTGCAGCAAGTTGATCAACTATGACCTATCTTTAAACAACTTTTTGAATCATAATGAAAATATAAAATTCCATAAGAAGGACCATATATTTTCCAATTCTATCTCTAAAGAAATGCTTTAGAAAATAAATGATGAATTAAGTCTAATTAATAATGACATAAGTGGTATTATATAGCATGTAGTGTCAAAGTTTTTTAGTTAAAAAATAGATGGTAAGGTAATCACATTCAACTTTAGTATAACATTTCTCATAATTAATAAGTGCTCAGTTAATGTAGTATATAGCATACTCTCTTCTAGTATCATCTTTTTGGTCAACCATTTCCCCAACTAATATAGGTGTGGAAGAAGTATATAGGATCAAGGGTCAATCATTATAATGAGGATGAAGTGTAGGTAGGTAAATTAATGACTCTTTCATGTTATCAAAGGATTTTTGACAAGGGTTTATCCATTATAAGGCATTACCTTTCTTAAGAAGAGAATTAATGGAGTGCATATAATAATCCATTTCAGGGACAAATCATCTAATTTCCCTAATTTTCCATAGGTAATTATGAATGTTAGGAATGAAATTAGGAATGGGCATGTTGATGATAGCACTAATCTTAATTTGGTCAACATCAATGCCATGGAGAGAGACTAGGAATCCTAACAATTTTCCAAATGTGCCACCAAAGACACATTTATAAGGATTTAGTCTATCTTGGTATTTAATAATATGGTTAAATATGATGGCAAGATTAGAGAAATGATTCATGAAACTTTTAGATTTAGTAATTAGATCATCCATATAGGTTTCAACAATTTTGTGGATAATATCATGAAAGATGTGAGTCATTACTCATTGATAAGTCACTCTAGAAATTTTTAGGCCAAAGGGCATTTTTACATAATAATAGGTTACCCATTCCATGGTGAAAGTGGTCTTATGTTAGTCCATAGGGGTAATGTGAATTTGATTGTATCCCAAGAATCCATCCATAAGAGATAACATTTCATAACCAATTGTGCAATCAATGATGTCATATATCAAAGGTAAAGGTAAGTTATCCTTGGGATAAGTGAGGTTAAAATTACAAAAATAAATACAAATGTGAATGACCATAATGACCATTTTTTGAATGAGAATAATTTTAGAAACCCATTTGAAATAATCCATTAGTTGATAAATTTAGCATCAAATAATTTGATGATTTCCTTGTGACATAAGGTGGAAATTTTGGGTGGAAATTTTCTTTATTTTTGATGCATAGGTTTAGTAATAGGATAGGTAATGATGTTATGCAACATGATTATAGGGTCAATACCAAACATTTCCTCGTAAGATAAGGTGAATACCTCATAATATTTATCAAATAATATTCTAAAACTATCATGTTCAATAGGTGAGAGTTTGTGAGAAACTATAATTGGTCGAGGACAGGATAGAGTACCATACTCAATGTGAGTGGTTTCTTTGATAAGCATAACATTTCCATCTTGTAAATGATATGGTGTATTAGGTAAAGAAGAGATTGGATTAGCTTTGGAATCAATGTTAGTGATAGAGTTGCTGAATTAAGGGGTTTTAGTTTTAAAATTTCCAAGTTTATGATGTTGTCGAGGAAGTTGAGGTTCTTGGGAATGAAGTATTTCAAGAATAGTTTCATCACTAGGAAAGGTGGAAAGAGGGCCATAATACTCAACATTACTTCAATATCTATAATTTGATTACCATGGTGATCATACTCAAAATGTATATGATGAACATCAGTTTCTTTAGCATCTATTATAATCTTGGAAGTAAGAGAGATAGATGGATCAGAATGGATTGGAGTGTCATTGGTTTTGAAGATAGGTGAAAGTGGTAAAGGAGATGTAGGAATTTCCAAAAGTTAGGAAGGTCTAATTTTCTCTACCACCATAGGGGTGTCAAGAAGTGAAGAATTAGTAGGAGGCACATAACCTTTAGGATCAAAGTCATGATCTATGGAAATGGTATGGGCATCCTAGTTAAGAGAATGAATTTGAGCTATGATTTTCTGATAATGCTAGACATCCAAGTCTCAAGATTAATCTTGGGCCATTATGTAATTATCATCATATTTTGGAGAGATTATACATGCTTGAGAGTTATGGGGAGTTTCAAAAGGTGAAATCCCAATATTATTGAATATACATGGAAACATGATGTATTCATATAAAATTTGAAATGGGATGACTTAAGCATGGCTAATAACACCCAATCCATAGGTCTTCCTACTTACTTACACAACCCTTCTAGGCTATTCTTTCACTAATTCTTAATCATCCACAGCCTTCCAAACTTAACCCTTATAGATCCAAGTAACTCTTTCAAACCCATATCCATCCCCTTAGGTCTCATTCCCTCTAGAATACAATACCCAACTTGGATAGGAGCATTGAAACCTAGGGTGTCCTGATTTTGGTGTTGTTTTCCAAGTGCAAAATTGGTCCTAATAGTTAGATTCTTTTAGATCCTTATCCTTTTTCTTGTTGGCCTAATCTAAATTTATTTAACCCATGATCATTAATTTCCTTATAAAAATCCATTCAAAGTCCATTTAGAAGGTTTGGCACTCATTTACCAAAGAGAATCAAGAATACAATCAAGTACACTCAAGCACTCTTCCCTATCCTTTACATACATCCTTCCAAGATCATTTCAAGCTTATTCAAACCTTTGCATTAGTCCTTAGCCATCAAAATTACATCTAGTTTTGTATCTAGTTGAATTTATCATACATAATTACACCAAGCACTTCAATAGGAGAACTACATTAGCTTGATCCCTCTTTAGAGTATTGGTATATAGGTAACAAGCCCACACATGAGGTGTGAATTACATCTAATGTATCCTTTACACACTAACCCATTATATATCTTTTCCAAGTTTCCATTCAAGTTTAAGCATAAAAATATCTTAGTGCTTTGAATATTAAAAAAAGACACACAGTAAGCTCCATAGGCTTATAGGCTTTGATATTTCACTAATAGCGTAACACAGGCCTATCGAACAGAACTTAGAAAGATCAGACCACCTAGACAATAGCACTATAAAATGAATACAACATCAAATATTAGGGTGTCCCACTTTTGGTGCTCATATCCAATCAAAAAATGAAGTTTACGAACATATTTTTGACATTGTCCTAGTCTTTTACCTAAATTTTGAGGCCCTATCTTAGTTTGGACAGCTCAAAATAAGCTAAGTTATATTTCTCTCTCCCTACTATTTTAAGAAAAGTTTAAAAAATATTTTTTACATAAATTAGTTGCTTAATTATTGCACATTATTCATTTATTTACTTTACTCTTGACCTATTTATTAACTAGGAATAAAACTCCATTATTTTGAAAAATAATAAAACACATGATGATATGATATTAAAATAGTTTTGCCACTCTAAAATCATTGCAAGTGAAGGCATCTTCAGGTAAATAAGGCTCTTGAGAATTGTATAGAGGGGGAAGTCAGTAATATCATCAATAAGAGGAATACTATAATCCTAAGGTAATAAAGAAGGAGGAAGCCACTATGAACTGTAGGGAGGTAGCTTCATAGTATTACAAGTATGCTGCAAGTCATTAGGTTCATCATCATCGATATCCATAAGATTGACTTGTCTAATGAAGATTGATGTTGATAAAATCAGGTCAAGGAGAAATATTGATCTTAAGAATGGTAGGAATATGATACTGAGATTTGGGATTAGGAAGTTGAATACTCCATGGGTTGGGATCATCCTCAAGCTTATACCATTTTCCTATTTGTAAGAATTTAATGCATTGGCTACTAGAAGAAGAAATGGCCCTCATTCTATGAGTCCTTGGGTGACCAAGGAGTATATTATAAATGCTATTAGTTCTAATGGTTAATGGAATTCAAATACAACCAAGTGGTTTTTTATTAGTCTTATCAAAACCATGATAGGTAAGATGGGTTTGCTTGAGATGATCCTTGTTATAAGCAAGTTATTGGATAAGCCAAAAATATGTCACATTAATAGCAGATCCTTCATCAACTAGAACTTTATGGATAAGGGTAGTATTAATGGTTATTTTGATAAAAAGTGGTAGATCATCAACACAAAAAAGAATTTCATCCTTGATCATGTATTCTTCAATAAATTTAATAGAAGTCTTGAAAGAAAGACACATAGTTTCAATGGTATTGACGTTGGTAGGTTGAGGTTAAATAGAAGGTGGTTATTCATTAATAGAAGATGGATCTTTAATATCTTATATTTGTTGCATAAATAACTTGTGATGATAGGGGGAAGTATAAACCAACTCCATAAGTGTAATCTTACAAAGTATAGAGTTGAGTTATTCAAGAAATTTCCAATGAGATTTAGAAGAAGAACCAACATGAGGTTTAGTAGGTAAAGTAGATTTTGAAGGAATGGATGTGGTTGGAGGTTCATAAGGAGGAAGTGGTTCCTCATGTGCTTCTGAAGCTAGGTTAGTATTTGTAGTGTCCTTGAGAAGTTTTTATTCTAAGGATGGCTCTTTAGGTTTGGTAATAAGATCTTTATGAGCCAAATTATGACAATAGTTGACCTTAGTAGTGTTAAAATATTTGGAATTATAATAATATTGATCATAATGAACATCAATGGCAAAACATCCTTGATATTGGGTTGACTATTAGAAAACATTTTTTGGTTATTTGAGGTAGAAGCTTTAGAAACCTATCATTTTTGAGAACTAGTGGTGTACTCTTGATGATGAAGATTGTTCATGGATTCATGATTAAATGAATCACCAAGTATAAAGGAGATAGAAAATTTAGTGATCCCTCTACAAGATTCATGGGAGTGACTAATGTAATCATGAAACCAACAAAATAGATTAGGGTCATACCACTTAGGAGGATTGTTAGGATAAGTGAAAGGTTTAGAGGGTGGTAATAGTTGTTTCATTTTCCACATAGAAAATGGTGTGTGAGAAGATGAAGGGATGTCAACTTTGACAACTCATGGTTTGGTTTTTAGAGTATTACTAGTGATAGCATTGGTATATGTTTGAAAATATACTTTTAAAAGTTTAGGATTAGGTTTTAATTGCTTCATGAGAAATTCTTGATGTTTATCTTGATCAAGAGCTTCATTAAGTGTGTAAGGAGCAAAATTTCAAACCTTATATTGAAGAGAAGGAGTCAAATTACTGATAAAGAGTTTTAATAAGTTATAATTAGTCATGTTATGGTAATATTTATGGGTTAATGATTTCCCTCATTTGATAAAGTCATGATCTGATTCAATGAGAGATTGTTTAACATTGATGAAGTGGCTAAGACAATGTTTGGGAAGGTCAATGTGTTAAAAGTCTTTAACTAAAGGATTGACCAAATCTTCATTTATAAAAATGGGATGTTGTAGTATTTTTTTGTACCATTATAATACATAACCAATGAAATTTTTGACTAAGAGTTTAGTTGTGGTGAAAGTATTAGTTTGGATCCACTCTTTTTAAAGGTTACCAAAGGATTTGAGAAATGAGGTAGGGTCTTTACTCTCATCATACTTGATATTTGGATATATGTTACCAATATAAATGGACATAATGAAGGGAGTTAAAGGCTCATGTTGAATAGTTTGAAGTGTCTTTTTATTCATTATGGGTTGAGGAATAACATTGACTGAGGCATCTTTAAGAGGTGGAGGAATGTAATTAGGATTAACTTGAGGATGGATAGATGAAGGTTGATTATCCATATTAATAAAATGATGTTGGAGTTGCATAAATTTATTGGTAATAGATTTTTGCATTATGTTCATTTACTAGATAACTTGGGTAAGAAGTTGAGTTGTATCAATAGGTGGGCTGGTGTTGGTGGGAGCACTCCCAGAATTGGTATTAGGGGGAGGGTTATTAGAAGATGAATTAGTAGTGGGATTATTTTTTAAACTTATGTCAATTTCTCCCACATTAATTTGAAGGTTTTGAAAATGAGAAGTATCTTGGTAGGTAAAAAAAGGATTAGACCCATTAACTTCATCTTAAGGTGTGATTTTCACCATGTTACAAGTGATGGATGAAGGAGGGGAAGAGCCCAAGAGTTATGGTGCTCTTGGGAGGAAAAGAAAGGGATGAATGAACATCCCATATAGTATCTAAATGGATTCAAGATATCCAAGAAGATTCTAATAGGATACTTCATGATGGCTTGAGAGAAATGAACAAAATGCTAAGAAGAAGAAATAGAGAATTGGATTGGAAAACAAAGAAAGTAGAAAAAGGTTTAGAGTCGATTGGGTTAACCTATTATAGAAAATAGGGTATAAAAACTATACAAACTCAATAGGGTTAACCTAGTATAGTAAATAGGGGGAAAATAGATAGTCTATAAGAGATTGTGTTGATAGGAATGACTATGTACTGAAATAAGAAAAAAATTGAAAGTACTTTTAAAAGCGAGAAATGAAGGGAAACGCATAATCAATTAGCCCAATTAGGTTGATCCAATTGAGGCACACAACACAAAACACTATACCAACATTGGCTGATGCAATTTTTTATATTAAAACATACAATTAAGTAAAGAGCAAGAAGTCAACTTAGAAAGTAAAAGCTAACTAAGTGGTCATCCTGAATGTTGTTAGATTATTAGAATATATTTTTACATGTGATAGGAATTTGGCTATAAGTAAAGAAATAGAAATCAATCTAAGGATAGTTTTAATACATTTGGTTTGAAAGGGATCTATTTTGGTAATGGTACTGACTTGGCATCAAGTCTTACCCCCTCACTTCACACACTATAGTGATAAGGGTGTCGAGTACTTATCTAAAATATACCATTAACCACATCTTTATACTTGGCCAAAAAATGAATTCATCTTCCCACTTGGTGATGAAATCCAAGTAGTTAAGCCTTGGGTAGATAATTATTAAAATGCTCTTTTGAGATTTTGTGATTTGTTAGCATGTGACTAAAAGAGAAAATAGTGTAACTAAATGATATATTAAAAACCACCAAATTAGACTATGTGATCTATTCTAAGCATGCAAGAAATAAAAAATGAAAGTGTGAGTTAATTATTAGCATATAAAGGTTAATTCCAACTTTGAAACATAGTATAGTGTCGATTCAATCAACAATGTATGCATAGAATATAGAACAAGGTCAAAAGTGTTGCCTCTATACTATGAAAATAAGGGTCTAAAAATGAACTACATCAATAAAGGTGACCTAAATTTCTAAAAAGAACACAGAATATAGAACTACCTCAATAGAGTTGACCTAGTTGACTATATAGGGGTAGGTTTAAAGATTGCTAACTATGAAAATAAAACTATAACAAATGCTATAAATGACAAAGAAGGATTAAAAATAACCTTGGTGGGTTGGAGGATGTAGAGGAAAATAATATTATTATTGAATTATCCTAATTTATACTTGTAAATTATTCTAATTGTGTCAATTGTTTTGACCTAGCTTTGCAAATCATGTTTTCTAAAAACTTGAAAATGTATGGGGTCAACTGAGTAGACCTAGTATGCTAGATTGGATGCTTGAAAATGTACAATGTTGACCAGGTCAACCTAGTAGTCTAAACTGAAGTCTATAAAACTTGAACATATAGTAGGGAGTCATATTTATGCAACTATGTGTTAAACCTACACATAGAAGTTAGAACTATGTTGACACTATCGACCTAGTATTACAAATATATACAGAATAAAATGATGAAATAATGAAATAAGTAAAACAAAACTTTAAAGGGTTAGATTCACATCAGGTTCACTAGAATGTATGCAATCATAAATTCATCATGTCTATAAATTAATCCTAAGTCAAAGAAGATAGATCATACCATACACTTTCGATTGGGGACACATTTGTTAAGCAATAACATGACCAAAATGAGGATCCATTAGACCCAATTGGGGGATCTCTTACCACAATACACTATGATAGGGAGGGTTCCAAAGCCTCCAGTAAAAATTAATCACACAATAACCCTAAGGGAGTCATGTGTTTTGATATTTCACAAAACTAATAATAAGTAAATTAAATCTAATCTAGTGCTCACCAAAGCTTGTGGCACAATAAGAAGGGTTAATAAACAATAAAAACATGCATAAGATAATATCAATTAAGCTATCTATGATCAAGATCCTAATAAATGAAATAATAATATTAATACTATTCAAATCAAATATTTATACTACTTCTATCTACTAAAGTGAGGAGAAAAGTTAGAGAATACTTATCTGAATGATGAACCCATTGAGACTCAATCTCTCCCTTAGCCAAAGGGGATTTGTAAGAGGTTTTTTTGGTTTTTAAGGATCATTAATAAATTCCAAGTCATCTAATACTTATCCACAAGACTAGATTTTCCAATTAGAAACCCTGAGCTAAGACTCCTCAAGTAGAATGGTGGAAAAGTAGATTGTAAAGAAGAATAAGTGAATAATAACTTTTGATTGCATATGAAATAATGATGAAATGATCTTGTATATATAGATGGATTTGACTCTAAACCATTCCAAAAATCTCGTCCAATAGGGTTGACCCAATCAACCTAGAATAATTTTGGATAATTATTCAATAGGTCGTGAGCTAGGTCAGCCAAGACCCAAACTAGTTCCTAAGTGAAAATCACCCAAAACTATACAAGGTCAACCTAATCGACCTAGTACAGTTGAATATCAAAAAGGACTTAAGGTGACAAAAAGAGGGATGTAGAGTGGAAAACACTAGAGGAGGGTGTAAAAGAGGAGTAATAGCTTAGGGAATGGTCTTTAAGAGCTGGTGAGATTGGTAATAATGTGGAAATAAGGGAAAACAATCTAGTGAAGCACCAATGATTTACCCATCCCTTTCTTGGTGTACCCTTTAAGGTTTGTACTCAGAGAGATTGAGTGTCGATGGGTTGTTTCAAGATGTTAAGTGTTAGTATTTGAAATTTTTTGAAAATATTATGTGTATACATATTACACCATAATTGAAATAATATAATTTCATCCATATTTATTACATCATTATAGCCTTTAATCTATAAGCATAATGAATACAAGTTATAATTTTTAGTAATACAATAATTATTAAAACATGATACAAATATCCTCTAAGCAGAGTCTCCAAGAATAAAGTATCAATATGTAATTTCAAGTTTAGTCTCATGTATAGTACTCTAGTTGTGAGGGAGAGCATCATCGGAGCACTTTTCCACACCAACCACGAACCACATATCCCTCACACTATCCACATTAAGGAGATGGACCTCCCATAATGGATGGGTAGATAATGATGATGTGGGAATCTAGAGTAACAAACAAGAACTTGTGTGTTGAATATCCATAAATAAATCCTTTATGATATGATATCTCACAATTATGAAGACTATATCAACATATGAAATGACAATGTGTAGTCAACCTTAATTTGGCCAAAGTTTTTAATAATAAATGATCTCTAGGATATATCAAATTCATACACACCAGTTGAATTGAATTGTTCCTTATATTTCATTGATGGTGCTAATTAAGCCAATGAAATCTATCCACTGTATAATTAGGGTCATGAATGCAAGATTCAAAAAATAAATAAATAATATTAAAACTAATATATTCACTCATAATATTCTACTTTAGCTAATTTAAATTAAGCTAAGTATTAAAAATATAATTTTCATTCATTTAGTATTTTAAATGAATTTAATTTTATCCAAACATTAAATGTATTCCCAATAATAAATAAAATAAAATAATAGTCCTCAACAACATACCATATGGGTAATGTTTATCTAGACCGTATGTTACTTTAATCATAAGTAACTTATAAAATTATTTCTCCATGAAATAATATTATAATTTTAGATAATTTAATTATTTATATTCTGTATATAACAATAGCCAAATCAAAACATACTTTGTTTTATAATTCACATGTTTTCTATGATTTAACCAAATATAGTAAAAATCAACCACTTCCTTTCATTTTAGTAAGCATTCATACACCTCATGGTAACAATGCATAATACAACCAAGTTTGTGTATGTGTGTAAATTTAAGATAGTTCCCTATTGTATGTTTAACCAAATTTTGTGTGTGTGTGTGTGTGTGTGTGTGTGTGTGTGTGTGTGTGTGTGTGTGTGTGTGTGTGTGTGTGTGTGTGTGTGTGTGTGTGTGTGTGTGTGTGTGTGTGTGTGTGTGTGTGTGTGTGTGTGTGTGTGTGTGTGTCTTTTATTTAACCATTAAATGTCTTAACAATGCCATACATTTACCATTTTATATGCATAATAACCTTAAGAGGACATTATACATAATGTATATGTATCAATTTATCTAAAATAGTCCCATAACTATATCAAAAATGAAATGAATTCATATACTTATTTTTATGAAACCTATAGATTTCATACATAGTATCATTTCTTTTCCAAATTCCTTTTTAAACCAAAATAATAATATAATCCAAAATGTCATTCACTTATCAACCAAATTTGTACATTCTATCGACTACACCCAATCATATACATAAATACCAAATCATAATCCATAGTCAAATTTTAGTAAACCAAACACAATATAGATTATTGTTGACTTTTTAAGTCACCCCTTGGTCACTACAAGGCCTCCTAATACTTATAGCAAAATAACACACCTACAATATCCCAGGTGCTTCAAACCAAAAGTGTGCAAACACTTCCTATCAGTGCCCAAGCCTAAGATAGAGATGCAGAACTATGCAAGAGCAAGAACATGGTTTGCACTTGCATAAAGTTCTCAACCAACACATGTGTGTAGAAAAAAGTGGTGTTCAAGTCCAAGAGTTCACAAATTCATAGATTTAGGCCCTAGGGTCTCAAAATGGCTAAGTAGGAAGAAGAGTGTAGAAGCAGTTAAAATTCATGAACAACATGCCTGAGATTTTTAGTCTTCATACATGTCCCTATTTTAAGTCTTCCTCACACCTATATATTGGATTTTCATGCCATGGTCATTGGGTCATGCATCTATTTCCAATCACTGCATAAGACATAATATAAAAGTCTCATGCCACCTCTTCTACAAGCTCACAATTCTAATATGGACTCTCATGTGCACTTTGGCACAAGAGTATTTCAAGTTAAGCATGCATGACCTGCATGCATGTAACATATAAAGGAAATAGTGTGCATCAAGTTTTTAACCATGCATAATGTTACCAAGATGAATCCTAGTGCTTATTCAATTCAAGGAATTTCCTATTCTACCTAAGACAAGTGTCATCCCTCTATATGTCACCCTGTAGAGCTATGCCTAAGACTAATTAAAAAGTTCCACATGTCAAGTGGAAATGGGACTTAAAGAGGTGGTTCGAAAAGATATTGAGAGGAGATTGAGGAATGATCAAATAAATTTAATGTAGAACTGGCTACCATGCATCAAGATGTAGATTCATGCCACCTTCTGATTCTATTAGAAGATATATTCTATTTCCCCATACATGTATGCCTAGAAGTGACCCTGCCACCAACTCTAGGTCTAACCAACCTATCAATTTCTATAATTAGTGACACCCTACCACCCAAGAATTAAATGTTACATCTACCACCCCAAGTGATGCATTTATTGTAAAATAGACTTACTCTCTATAAAATCTTGACTTTCTATTATAAAATGGTCGATATATTTTTAGTAGTCTCATGTTGTAGAAATTTTCCCTCCATGAACACTTATATTGGCTATATATTTGTATGCCAATGATAATTAAGTTCACCTCTTTTCATTATTTTGATGATCTATGTATTCTTTATGTTGGTTGATTTTTGTTTGTGTAATATTTGTCCCTCTCTTTAATCATTCATTCCCTACACCTCCTGATTGATCTCAAAGCTCACTTTTTGATCACATTCTGTGTGCACTCGAGTCTATGTTGACATTTTTATGAACCATTTGTCATCCGTCTCATCTTATCACTATGTTCCCATGCCTCTATGTGAAGTACTCATGCATGTAGAGTAACTTGGTAGAAACTATGTGATATCATCTTATTCTTAAGTGCTTGTATTGTGTTTACAATAGTAGGAGCACTCGCTCTATTCTAGGCACATTACCTTTTTATTTCAACACTTTCTTACCTTTTCCCTCCATTTTCCCTCATGACCCTAGGTTTAGACTAGTGGTATGTTACCTTTCTACTCTTTAGGTTTGCATGTTGGTCTTAAACTAGGTGCATTTAGAATAAAAGGAATCTAGCCTATTCAGGAGACTCATCCCAAGGCGTGCAAGGGTCCCATGCCTTAGGGACATTTCCATCATTGAAATGAGATAATCAATGCTCACATGCACAACTATTTTATAATACTTTTGCACCTATCATTGGATCCTCTTACACCTTACACAGGACCTCCACACCTAATGCCCCACCTCAAAGCTTTCCCATGCTATAGAGCATTCATGGATTCACGTTTCAAATGATAATAGTTTCTGGCACACCTGGTGGGAAAAAGTTTAATGATATAAGGAATTAGTTTTACCATTATTTATCAAGTGTTGAAGACACTCCAAAGAGCACTTGGTGACTCTGAATGTCTAAATCTACTAGTTAAGTAGCTCGATCACTTAAATATATGTCTTTCATCCCCTATTCCATGAAATTGTTGCATTCACACCTCCCCATTTCTCATATAAAGCTCATGTGAGCACCTAAAACCTTCCCCCAATTTAACCCCTATGTCAACTTGCTTATGCCCCTAATTAGCCTTGCACCAATTGATTTTCTCTTGACTAGTGTTACTATTCTCCTAACCTACCTCAAAAGAACATCAGTGATATACTCTTTTACTTCTAAAGATAGTTTAAGGAGATCAAGGTGGAGAAATATTATTGTAGGAAATAGGAGGAGTTTGCTTGTCAAGCTCAAGATCAGTAGGAGATGATGGAGTAATGTATATTTAAAGAAGGCCTTGTTGGGAAATTATAGCAAAAGCAAATCAGTTACACTAGTTTCTTATGTAGATGCAAAAGATTAAAACGTATTCAAGCACCCTTGATCCTTTATTTACTAGATTCAAGTAGGCTCCTCTTACACCCTCAAGCCAACCTATGGTGCACCAACCCCTTGCACTCAAGATCCCTAGCTTTAGGTATGATATCTCCATCATGCCTCTAAATAAATCTCCCATTTTCAAAGTGTCAAGCTTTAAGAAACATGTGCTTATGTCAACTCAAGAGCCTATGCCCACCAATTCAATAATCAATCCTTCCTCAGGAACCTATAGCATAGTGATGATAGTCATCTTGGACCATGCACCCTAACTTCACAATGCCCAACCTTGTAGAATCACCTTCTTCTATGCCAAATAAAAAACATTGCCTTCGCACCATCTCCCTTTTTAAAGGGGAACTAGTTATATGGAAGGCAAGTGAAGACCATTTGGATGAAGAGGAAGGTGATACTTCCAGTGAGTATAATGAAGAAATCATCAATGGAAACCCTCTTTGTGCTAATGATTCAAAGACTTTGGAGCTACCAAGGGATGAAAATGAACAACATCAACCTGCATAGTAGGGTGGCATGCAAGTATGAGATAACGATGTTCTCTCATGGGTATATGATATTCCATTCAATATGGAAGAGGATGCTTACAATGATGAGGGGCCAATTCTCATCATTTTAGAATGCACCCAAGAATCCAAGCTAGATCTTCTTTAGGTAGATGAATTACCACTCTACATGATGGAGGAAGACCTTGAGGGTGGGCAAAACCTTCAAGAGGAATGCACACTTCAGAAAGAACACCCTAAGCATACCAAAGTAGCATGAAAGTACTAATGAGTGATGAGGAAACATAATATCTATTTAAAATCATGTGTGTGGGTTATGATCCTCTACAAGCATATTGTGATCTGACTAAGGTCAAAGATAGTGCCTTTATTAAGCAAATTAGGGGGTGCAAGGGAGATAGTCCATTAGAGAAACCTTTTTAAGGGTCAAGTGCTAATTTTTTTGACATACTCAATGATGGTTATCGAATCTTGTATGACCTTTCATATGCTTTCACACCCTTAAGAGACATCATAGGTGCATTTTGGCCTTAACCTCCTAGTAAACATCACAAAGAGGAGGGGAAGGGTACAATGGTGAATAGACTTCAAGTCTGTTATCCTAATAATCTTATAAGGGATCTCATTGAAGACATAATGGGTTCTCAAGGATGACTAACTGAGTTTATAATATCCCAAAGCACTAAGCCCAGATCTCCTATACTTTAGGGGGATTAGTTTGAGAAAAATGTGTAGCTAAGCATCAAGAAATATGGGTTGAATTGGTTTGACCCTAAAGATGCCATCCAATTAAGAAGAAAATATCTATATATCATGGTGGATACATTCATCAAAGGGAAGCTTGTTTAGACAAACTTCCTTTATCACCCTTCAGAAGTAACTGGTTCATGTCTCCTTCATAGTCAGTAGATTCCACTGCACCTCCAACCATCACATATTAATAATAGGAAGGTACATAACACAAAATACCTATGAGGCTTATATTTTGATCAAAGAAGGTGAAGGCCCATGCTTATAGTTTATACATAGTAGATTAGATTAACTCACATTTCATTTCCCTAAGTGTCTACATACACATTATATAGTCTTAGTTCAGTTTACTTTCTCTAAGTGAGTTTCACACATCTGTTTCATGTACTTTTTCCTCTTGTTTATTAAGGTTAAAACTCAATCCAATTATCATGTGCAAGAACAAGTAGGTTATAACTTTAATGACAATGTGCCCAATGGATCACTTCAAAGGTCACTAGATTCCCAATTATCAAGAAAGTAGCCTACAAAGGTCACTAGAAATGTTGACTTTTTAAGTCACCCCTTGGTTAGTGTAAGGCCTCCCAAGACCTACAATGAAAAAATGCACCTATGAGATCCTAGGCACTTCAAACCAAAAGTGTGCAAATTCTTCCCATCTATGCATGATCCTAAGATAGAGGTGCAAGACTACATAGGAGAAATAATATGGTTCATGCTTGCATAAAGTTCCCAACCCATGCCTACATGTATAACCAACTGGTGCATAAGTCTAAGAGCACACAAATTCATGGATGCATACCCCAGGGTCTTAAAATGGCTAAGTAGGAAGAATAGCATAGAAGAAGTTACAAATCATGAAAAACAAACCTAAGATTTTCAATCTTCATGAATGCCCCTTCTTTAAGACTTCCTCATGCCTATCTAGTATATTTTCATGCCAAGGTCACTGGGTCATGCATCTATGCTTGATCACTGCATATGATGCAATCCAAAAGTCTCATACTAGCTCTTTTAT
>JARHVA010003623.1:930000-937500 GCA_037957365.1 Torreya grandis | reverse complement strand
ATCTCCATCTAATCACCCTTTCCAATGGTACTATCCCTCCATCAAAAATCTGAGGGAAGAATCCATCCTGCATCCACTACACAACAATGAAGGTAGTTAGACAAAAACATCAACATATCCATAAAATAATATTTTACAACTAATTAAACATGATCACAAAGTAAAAAATATAATATCACCACTAACTCATAGCATTTAATCATGTAAATTTAGCATCATAAACTATCCCATAATCAGCATATGCCATTAATATAAATCAAATATTAGTTAATTAACTAATTAATCACCATAATCCATAGATTAATTAGATTATTTAGCTTAGAGATAAATCAAGATATGATAGCCAATGAGTCTTGTAAAAGAAATTACTAATAACTTAAAATTTATACATATACCTCACACAAAGCTCATCATGTGTCACATTAGTGTAATTCAAGATGGTGATTTAGGAAATAACTTAGAAACATAAAATTAGAAAAAATGTTTTAAATAAATGTTAATAAAATAATATAAATGGAAGGAAATAAGTGCATATACATACCTTTGATTACCTGGTTTGACTAATAAAAATGGTATATGATGTGAAAGTGGTACTTATATGAATATGGTAGGCCAAGCACATAAAAATAGTTCTATGAGGTGCCAAATATATACTAAAACTATTTAGGAAAGCCTAAAAAATAAGAGGAAAATCTAAATTTATATAAAAAAAACATTAGCACCAAAAATTTCCTTATAACACTAGAATTCTAGTACTTATTATAATTCAACAAAAGACCTATATAAATAAAGCTATGATATAAAAATGAAATCCAAATGAAAAATTTTGAAAGGTTTTTATTTTTTAAATATTACTATAAATAGGTAAAAATAAAAACATTTTAATATTTTTTATTTTGAGATATTGAAAGCTCTTAAGTGACCATATTTTATGTGGATTGAGATGATGGTGACAAGTTGCAGAGGTAGATGTCACAGAATAATCCAAGGACATACTACAAAAATAATTGCGATAAGACATAATTAATGTTGGTAAGGATAAATAGGATAAATCTAGGAAATTTAGATGCTAATGAAAATTTGGAGATAGCATTTTCCCTAAGAAGCATCAAACTAAAGGGAATTTTTCTAAAAGTAATGGCTAAGTCCTATATGTTTAATTTTTTTAATTTTTGCATTAATTAGGAGCTTAGGAAAAAAAATTCAATAATATCATGTAAGATGATGTATTTATGTGAAATTGAATTTGAAAATAGGTTAATAAAATAATATTGAATAGCTGATATAGTAAGGAAAAACATTGTAAATATAGTTAAGTATCAAGAAAGGAAATCGGTTGATACAATAATAGGAGAAATAAGTAATATAATCGATACAATTAATTATTAACCAGATGTATTAATACAGTCAAATTAATAACCTAGGTAAGAAAACATAGGTTATATGGTCGACATAGTATAAATATTGATGGTCAGTTGAATAGCTGATATAGTAAGGAAAAACATTATAAATATAGTTAAATATCAAGAAAGGAAATTGGTTGATACAATAATAGGAGAAATAAGTAATATGATCGATACAATTAATTATTAACTAGATGTACTAATATGGTCAAATTAATAACCTAGGTAAGAATACATAGGTTATATGGTTAACATAGTATAAATATTGATGGTCAATATAGTCGAAAAAACACTATATGGTCAATACAATTAGGTAATATGGCCAACATATTATAAATTTAACCATGAATTTGATAAAATTTAGAAAATGGATGATATAAATAAAAAAATTATTATTTTGTAATTTTTTCTGACAAGACACTAATTGGGTTGTGTTGTTTGGTATTTAGAGGGCACAGACATGGCCATGATTGTGGTAGATTATAGATGTGTCTTGAATTATAGAGTAAATTACCATACATTTACATGAGAACAAAGATCACTTATTATTATATGATTTTTACAATAGTATAGAGATGTGTAGAGTTCCCTTAGATAAAATGCTACTAGTGATGTATTTTCACCACTAGTAGGGGATAACTAACACACATTAATATGGGATTTAGATGGGGACACATTGGATTTTTCCATCACTTTAGAGGATGTACATGTCATCCTATACCTATCACTAGATGATACACCCATTTATGTGATGTACCTAAGATATTGGCCAAGATACAGGTGATAGATTATTGGGTGACTAAATCAGACAAATATAACTATCTCTCATAGTATGTTTATTTCATGTATATGTGTTTGATGTTCCATATATATAGAATGTGATCATATTTTTGATGACCAAATGAGTTATGTGTCACAATTTAGATGGAGGATTTCCTTTATTTTCCATTGTTATGTCCCAAGCTACTTTGCAATATGACATAATCTATATCATAGAACTGTGCATTTGGGTAAAACTACTACATAATTTTTAAATAATTTTGAATAAGTGACAGAATAATATGGGACCAATCATATTGTTCACCATTTGGATTTATGATAGGTTCCTTATGTATAGTGTTTTAAACTTTTAAGACTTAGTGTATGTAAATCTTATGTTTGATTAAAGGGTTAGTAGACTAAATTAGGGAAATAATATGCATAAAATATATCCACTTATTTGTTATATAATTGACTATATTTTAATTTTCTAAAAATAGTAATAAATAGTGTAAATAAAGACTTATCTAGAAAACACCTAATACAGATGATCTGAGTCCTATAAACTAAAATGGAAGCTATTCTAAGTGTCATCAAATGGATCCATGTGTCATAAACCCTCCTAAATAATATCACCACCATTACATAGTAATTCCATGTGGCTCTAGTGTATTGATATTGGTGCTAATGTCCTTTATGTTGGACTATCTTAAACTTCTAGATGCACCTATGTCTAGATTTATAGCATTTATTCCTATGACACAAATTTTAAAACTCTATATTGTGCTTGTAATGAATGATTTATGGTGAAAACCCTGATCCTCCATGTAAGAAGAATATGATCTTAAAATTTTATTCTTTAGTATTATAAGCTAGACATCCTCAACACCTTATTGTGAAGAGTGTTGCCTGCCTACCAATACTCCAAGGAGGGATCAAGCATGATGTAGCTATCTCCACCTAAGTTTTGGTTCAAGTGCAAGTGATGTTATTTATTGGCCTTGAGTGCCTTAAGTGTGCTTAATATTTTAAATTTGTAAAATATAAGCTTAGGGATGTTGTAGATAGTAGTATGCATAAGTAAGGTAGAATAGGTATTGATAACCTTAACTTTGCTCAACTTATTTTATGTCAGAATAGGTATTTTGCTTTTGATTTTCATATAGTGGATATAGGGATAAAATTCATGTATTTATAGAATTTTGTTACTTTTTTAGCTAATAAAAAGTTTCTTGGCTAACCTTAAGAGGCATTTACTTTTGAAAATATATTCATTCAGGAAAGTTAGGGTAAAGGACATAAGCACCATTTTTAGTACACTAACACCATGTGGATCTAGTGTCCTTATTATGTCACTATTATCCATCTAGTAGAACACTGGGCATAAAGGGACAAGATTGGGAAATGAGGGTTTGGGACTACTTTAGAGTTGACTAGGTATTCTTGTGGTCTACATGAATACTAGATAAGTGTGATAATAGGCTCTAGGATAGGTATAGGGCTAAGTTAGGGATGGGGAATTTCAAGTATCAATCTTAAAGATTAAATACCATTTTTAGGTTATTAAATTCCCTCCCCATGATATAAATTCATCAAAACAAAATGAATAGGATAAATGAAAAAGAAGCATACCTAGATTTACCTAAGAAGTCAAGCTTGTAAAGCTAGATATGAGTATGTGAAGGTAGATCTAAGTATGTGAAGCATGATCTAATGCATTTCCTTAAAATGAAACATTCATAAATCAATCCTTATCTAAAAATTATCAAAATAAAAAAACTATGTTGAGTAAAGAAGTAACTAAGTAAAATTGAGTAAAGATATGGGAAAGAGGAAAGGAACGAATACACCTCATTAGGTATGTGAACCAATACATGAACTTGGTGACAACTTGTGTGTGTGTATGTATATAGTGATGAATCAATAAATAACTTGGAATTAGTTGATATCTCACTCAATACTAATGTATGGGTGTCTCAAGAACTCAACTTGGTTTTGAATCCATCATTGCCCACCCCTGCTTGGTAGATCCTGACCTATAAATAGCTTAGATTGGACTAATGTTGTCTCTAACCCTCTCATGTGGGTGGATCAATAACTTAAGTAGGATATAACTCCATCATTTACCACCATGTGTAGTAGATGCATCTAAAACTAAACTATGTAAAGTACTAAAAAATGTCTAAGTATATATAACTATGTATGTCAGCTCTGTATCCACTCGGGTATATTAGGAAGTGTTAGGCCACTTAATAATGCCAACCACTGTAGATGGAGTAAGGTATGAAACTACTGACAACCTAAAATATGATTTCAAATATTTAGATCATAGAGAATGGCATGGAATTTTCCTTTTCATCTTATCAACTAGTGTGTAATAGAACATATGGAAGTAATGTACCATGTACATTCCCCCAAATCTGATATCTAAGCATATGGATTCTTGATTGTGTTTTAATAATCTATATTTAGATATCTAAAATAAATATTGGAATGATCATGTTACTCGTGATGCCCCATATCTAATAAAATTGATATGAATTTGAGCAATCTAATATGAATATGAGAAAAAAATAATTATAACTAATAAACTTGTAACTAGATATGTGTAAACCTATAATGTATCTATTATATTATTCTTTTCAATCTATATTTTTTTGAAACTAGGGTTATTAGATAGTAGCACCAAATCTTGGACAATAATACCATGTCGTTCTAGTGTCCCCATTTATGTGCTAATGTCCTTCTAGACTAATTTTTGTGTCATAGTATTGCTTTTTGAGTCACCATTTTTCCATTGTGTTTACTTGTGTTTGATTTTCTGTAACTAAGCCTATGTGCTAAAAAATATACTATGAGTGCAATATAAAAGCTTTATCTTTGTGACAAACCCCTATGAATTCCCACTCTTTTATGGGTTTTTTAACCTATGTAATAATTATCCTCAAAATAAAAATATTTAATGGGATGGGTTATGGTGTCCATCATGCTAACCAATTTAGAAGGGTAGATTCATGAGTTCCCTTATGGTATAAAAAATTGGTGATAAAAATTATGTATAGGATGCCCCCAAATGTGTTAATGTGTCAATTAAAAAACCATTAATTTGTTTATATACCCTTAGTGGGTAGATAATTTTAATTATGGATCAGTGTAGTGGACCTGAGTCCTATAAGCAATCTGCAAGCACTTAAGAAAAATAAGTGTAGAATGTATGTATGATAAAATTTACTATACTAAGATAGCTAGCATATGTAGTATTTGTAAAATATAATAAATGTAAACATAGAAATGCATAAATTCTATGAGTTTTATATTTTTTGATTAATAATTTAAATGTTTTTGTGTTTTTAAAATATTGCTTTTTTTATATTTTCCAAAAATAAGATATTTACAAATAGAATGAAAATTAACTATGTACAAGAGCAAAGAGAGAAAAAGTATGTACAAGAAGAGAAAAATCATACTAACCAATGAGTCTCATGGGAGACTCACTATCACTATGGCATGTGTCAAAAAGTGGAAATTTAAACTCTCATGTAGTGTGATTTTTATATTGGAGTTGAATAAGAGTCTGGGTATTATTCATCATTAAAATCATAATCACTTGGATTTCTAGAGGGAATTGCCTCATACTATGGATTTTACCTTTCTAAATTGTTCTTTGTAATATTGATTATGATTTTGCCCTTTGAAATTATGTTTATTGTAGGAATATGGTGTTGTGGAGTCTCTTTTGGTAGAAATCCTTTTTTTATAATGATTTTTGGCTTACCATTATTTTGACTTTTCAATTTAAGTTCTTTCTCTTTATGTAGCATTTCCTATGTATCTAGACTTTTTGCCTTGATAGAATTTATCTTTTAATGATTTTCCTTAGGATGTTATATAAATCCCAAACTTTGTTGATCAATATCATCAACTACTAAAATAGGAGAAGTGATGTCTTGGGCCTATTTGGCCAAACCTTGAATGTTATAATCAAATTATTGTAGATATTTTTGACCAAATGCATACTACTGTGAAATTTGAGCCTCATTTTGGA
Organism: Torreya grandis; assembly: GCA_037957365.1. Classification (NCBI taxonomy): domain Eukaryota; kingdom Viridiplantae; phylum Streptophyta; class Pinopsida; order Cupressales; family Taxaceae; genus Torreya; species Torreya grandis. The sequence continues at coordinate 931,293 of JARHVA010003623.1, read as the reverse complement.
GAGGTATATTTTACTTTTTTATAGACTTTACCTATGTGTTTTGTACTTTTTCTTACTCTGATTTTTCTTTGTGAACCTTTTATTATTCTAAGGTATTCTTTGTTAACCACTTTTCTACTATTTCTTAATTTGACCCTTTTTGATATGCATAATAATATCTGTATCTACTCACTAGGTGTAGATGGGGTAGGTTGATCAACTTAACTAAAATCATTTCCCTTAGTACCTCACTTAAACTCTTATTTGACCTTTGAATTTTTTTTGAATCACTAGTTGTAGATGCACTTTTTTATGATTTCATGTTTTGATATGTAACATTATTTTCCATAAATTGACTAGGTGAAGATGCATATACATGACTTACACTAGTGTGCTTTGGAGGATTTCTTATTGTAAATTTATTTTCCAATGTTGTGATATTTTCATGTAATAATTCATTCTAATTTTTTAATCATGTAATTATCTTTTTCATACTCATAATTTAATCACATAGAATTTCACAAGTGCAAACCCTAGCTAATTTTGATTGAATATGTAGACACACAATCTATAGGGAAGAGGTGTGAATGGGTTAAATATAGGGATTAGTAATAATGGTATAATATGTTTCATCTCATGGAAGAGAGATAGCATGGAACTAGTTAGATATAAATTATCTATCACCCTCATGGAGATGTGGAGGAGAAGGATATTCTTTCATTTGTATAAGATATGCCATTAAACCTTGAAACATAGTTGTTAGCTTATATGTTAAATTTTATACATGTGTAAGGGTTTGATTTTTAATGTAATTCCACATAAGAGAAATATAGAATGTTATGAAATATGACATATATTTTAATTGATATAAAGTATCATATATGCATATGTTTATGTCTCTTCTGAGTTTACTTTGAATTAAATGGAAAAAGAATCAAAATGAAAGTATTAAAATTTGAAACAAAAAGTGATACACTTTTTCTATCATCATGATCATGGTTATATCAAATAAAATCATAAAATGTATGGATTTAGAATTTGAATTCTAGAAATGTAAACCCTAGGGTTATCTCAGGTTAGGGTTTATGTAATATTCAAAGTAAGTCAGGTTCACCAATTGTTTAACCTTTTAAGACTTGTCTTATGTAAATCATATGTTTAATGAAATGGTTGATTAGACTAAACCAATAAAATAATATGCATAAAATATAGCCATTAATTTTTTACAAAGTTGACTAGCTTTGACTTTTCTAAAAATAGTAATAAATAGTGTAAATAAAGACTTATTTTAAAAATACTTGATACAAATGATCT